>PISX010017232.1:0-37871 GCA_004024625.1 Mellivora capensis | reverse complement strand
ACACAAATGTTTCCTGTCAAGGTAAAAACTGTCTGTTCCTCGGGGCACCTGGGTGGCTCAGTCAGCCAAGCGTCTGCCTCTGGCTCAGGTCATGATCCCAGGGTCCTGGGATCAGGTCCCACGTGGGGCTCCCTGCTTGGCTGGGGAGCCGGTTTCTCCCTCCGCCTCTGCTGCTTCCCCCTGCTTATGCTCTCTGACTTTATTGCTCAAATAAATAAGTAAATAAAATCTTAAAAAAAACACAAAAAACAAAGGAATTGTCTATGCCTCTGATACCTCCCCCACATCTCTCTGTGCCAAAAAGAAAAGAAACAAAAAAAAAAAAAATCACACTTTAAAAGTCACAAACGCAGGCATATCAATAAGGAATGCAAAGGTAAAAAATCTAGGCTGTGAAACAAGAATTTACTTCCAGAGCATAAGCAGCCCTGTAAGCAGCACAGACTAATAAGCACCAAAGAAGTAGACCGGGGCCATCTGAGCTGCAACAGTTTGAAGTTTGGAACGACAAGAGAAGGCTTTATAATAAAGAGGGAGGATTACACTTGACTTCCGCAGTATTTGTTGGTTTGCCTGCCCAGCATGCAGTCCTTTATTCTCAACAACGGTGGCTGGATTTTTTTTTTCGGGCCCTGTCCGACAGCCACCCTCCGGAACTGGTTCAGATAAGGCAGACCCCAACCCCCTTCTGCCTCCAGGGAGAGGCACCCCATCCGGCCTGGGCCAATGTGAGGGCATCACCAGGGCTTGTGCCCAGGCAGGCACCTGCCCCAGTGGGAGTCCATCGGAGTTGTCCCTGACGCTTCTCACCACCACTGGGGGAAAGCTGTGCCCTTGCCAGGCCCTCCTGAGCTGGTGCCACGTAAGCCGGCTGCGGCAGTGGGCCTCCTCGCCACCCCACACAGACAGCCCCCAAGAAGAAAGCAGAGCCATGAAAAGAGAAAGATGCAGTACTGAGTTACAGAGGACTAGACCCAGCTCTTCCCACTATCTGTTCCTGCAAAACAAATCACCCGGAAGAGTATCAGCTGACAACAGCTCCCATTCATTTGCTGGGGATTCTGCCATCAGATCAGCCTCCCATGGGAGTGGCTTTTCTAGGCTCCCCATGAGGCTGCCTGGGGCTAGAGCACAGGATGGCTTCACTCATTCCAGGGCGTAGCTGAAATGCCTGGCACTGGGCCAGGTCTCTGTGGCTGTATTTTTTTTCAATAAAATATTTTTATATTTTGTAGTCACATGTTTTCCAGGGTTCCCCTCTCTCCATCAGAGTGGCGGGGCTTCTTCACGTGGTGACTGGTTTCCAAGACAGCAAGAACAAACACAGCCAAGCCTCCTCTTAGGCCCAGCCTGACACTGGCAGGTGTCCCTTCTGTCACACCATATTGGTCAAAATGAGTCAAAAGTCCAGCCTCCAGGGGTGCCTGGGTGGCTCAGTCGGTTAAGTGTCTGTGGGCTGGTCTCAGTTCAGGTCGTGATTGCGGGGTCATGAGATCGAGCCCCACATCCGGCTCCAAGCTGGGCATGGAGCCTGCTTAAGATTCTCTGTCTCCCTTTCCCTAGGCCCCTCCCTCCTCATGCTGGCAAGCTCTCAAAAAACAAACAACAACAACACTAAGTCCAGCCAGCTCAGGAGGAAAACAGGATCCACCTCTAGACAGAAGGAATGGTGTGTGCAGACAGATGTGGGAGAAGTTGCTGGCTACCCCCATGGCGACAGATCACCACACCAGTTGTGACTAGACCCCCTTTCCAATTATATGAAGACATGCATTGCTCTTCTTCCTTAAGCCAGTTTCAAGAATCCTGACTAACACAGCGTATGATACTGGCTGTGAATAGAAAGAAGACAAACAGAAAGGTGGCATTTCATGTCACGTCAATATTTCTTGTGATAATTTGTGCACTCCCCCTCCCCAACTGCTAGATTACAGGTTACCAGAAGGAAAGGACTCTGTGTCTGAGATAAACATGTTTCCTGATGGTCCCTAACATTAGTATCGTGTGTGCGGCATGTACATGCTGGATGACGGATGAATTCAATGTTCATTAAATGTCTACCTATTTTCCAAGCACTGGAGTTTAAAAACTGAGTAACACATATGCAAAAGGTAGCTTCTGCCCTCAAGGGGTTGGAATGAATAATATGCAAGAATGAAATTTGCTGAATAATGACTGTTACCCATTTTCAGGTACTGACTAGTTACTGAAGTTTATGAATTTTCCAGGGACTTACTGAGTGCTGATAATGTGACCAGCTCTTCTGTGCTTGGTGCTGGGGATACAAAATGAGTAAGATATGGTCCAATTCCTGAAACCATCTAGACAGGGAGACAGACAGTTAAAAAAAAAAAAGTTGCTTTGGATGTAAAGGTAGCTATATCCCTGGTTCAGTAGGAGGGCAAAGGCAGGCTGTCTACAAATCTCGCATCCTTACATGTTCCACGCTTTTACCATGTCATTATAACAGGAAGAAGGAAACAGACATAAAACAAGTCTGACTTTAAAAGGGATAAAAATGTAAGCCTTGTACAAAGTAAAGGAAAATGTATTTCCTTTCCTATTCTATTTTGATTTAATAGTAGAAGAAAGTGTTCCCTCTGGGAGAAATGTTCATAAGACAAAAAGTACAGTAAGCTTTTTTATTTTTTTTCCCCTGAGGATTTAAGGCCAGAGAGAAAAGAAAAGAATAAATCAGTATTTAAAAATTTATACAACTAGCTTGAGGTGAATGCATGCTGATCTCATATATATATATATATATGTATATATATATATATATGAACACATATATAGACATATGTAGATACGTTATGTATTTATGTTGAGGATCAGAAGCTTCTAGGCCTGATGCATTTCCAACTGGAAATGACCACTCTTTTTATTTTAAAAAAGATTTTGTCCTTGGGGCACCTGGGTGGCTCAGTCAGTTAAGCCTTCGGTTCAGGTCACGATCTCGGGGTCCTGGGATCCAGCCCTGCATGAGGCTCTGTGCACAGGGGGGAGTCTGCTTGAGATTCTCTCCCTCTCCCTCTCCTCCTCCCCTCAATTGCCTGCACATGCTCTCTCTCTCTCTAAAAGAAATAAACAAACATTTTTAAAAAATTAAATAAAATTTTAAAAATAAAAATCTATTTTCAATTTAGGTGCAATTGTGGTAAATTTCACAGGAAAAACTTGCGGTTTGGGAGGGAGGAACACGTAGGAGGAGGTGGTATAGGGATTTTTTTCCTCCAGAGCAATCTCCTACGGAACAGAGTTCTTCTTGGTTTGGGTCCCCTGTTACATCACAGGAGGGGAGCAGCTGTAGAAACTGAGGAGCAAAGCAGAGACTGCCAGAGATTGACGTGACCACCAACGTTGGGACCTGGCCACAGCGTATACTGGGTCTGAAGCTCAAGTCCACTATGAAGAACTTGAGATCCAAAGGCAGTGTCCTTTATCCTTGACCACCACTACACTGGCACATAGCAGTAATTCTTTTTTTTTTTTTCTTTAAGATTTTGTCCATTTATTTGACAGGCAGAGATCACAAGTAGGCAGAGAGGCAGGCAGAGAGAGAGGGGGAAGCAGGCTCCCGTTGAGCAGAGAGCCCGATGCGGGGCTTGATCCCAGGACCCTGGGATTACGACATAAGCCAAAGGCAGAGGCTTTAACCCACTGAGCCACTCAGGTGCCCCCAAAGCAGTAACTCTATTAGGTTTTTATTGAATAAATGGCAATTTGGTCCTGACTTGGCTGGAAGACTATATTACAGCTCACAGATTTGGTTCAGGTTCATTTCATACCGAGTTGTTTACTAAAAATGTACATTGTAAGCTGAGTAGGGAATTCCACAAATTTGGGTGCTTTGTTCTGTTGCGGGGTTCCCATATTGGTCTGAGTCTTCATTTTTGATCATGCACACACAGATTATAACATGAAGGCTCTGTCATTTCTAACCTCTGGACCCTACCATTCACTAGGGAAGGGTTTCACCGTCTGACTGCATAGGACTCTTGGCTGTCTGCGACTGCAGTTTTCCAGAAGTCCACAACAATGACAAAATGCCTTCCTTTGCACGAGGCACACAATGTTCCATTCAGCTAAGTCATTTACTGGAGTCATGATGCTGACGGTTCCCCCTTCACCCGACCTCAGGGGAAATGGCTCTCCGGAGATCTGCACTCCAGCCTATGCACGCGTGGCCCAGAGGAATTTTCTCATTAAGCACACACTGAGTCTGAAGGATGAACTAGCTACAAGTCAGGAACACACTGTCCAGAGAATTCACTTTGTGTCTCATCGGTTCCCTTTGCAAGATAAGGATGGTGGGAGGTGAAGCGGCCAGAGAAATCCCATGTGACATCTAGAAACAGCCCGTGCCACAGTTCTATCAAAAAAGGAAGCTGCTTTGCTGACACCTTCGTGGCCACTTCAGTCCACACTCACTTCTCCCTCCCTTCGATACTGCCAGTATCTGCTGCTTGTATCACTCACATACCCACTAAGTGTCAACGATGCTGCACAGTTACAGCGGAGCGCTAGGGTAGAGGGGACATGCCTGGATTCTCATCTTGGGCCGACAGCTCCCAACTACAAAGCCTCAGTTCTCTCCTTCTGAAGCTGAGGGTGACCAAAAGCCCCCTCGTGGGAGTGCTGAGGCTTAGAGGAGCTCGTCCGTGAAAGCACTTCAAAGCAGGAGCTCAATAAGTATCTGCAGAGAACAAAACAGAACCCAAAATACGTCTTCATGTGTAATCTTTTTCTCCTTACCAGTAAGACTTCAAGGATTTATGTTGTTATCCTGGAAAAGGCTGCTTTCTAATTCCACACCTCGTTATCACAAATTTTGGTAGCAGAACCAGGGAGAAAGTTCTGGGTCCTGACTTTGACGCCTTCCCTCCCGCTTTGGCATCTGGCAGCCGCTGTCGCTGCCCCTCGGGGGAATGCAAACCAGCAGCACCTAAAAGGCCAACTTCCTCCCTTTACACTAATCTTTAATTCCCTTCATCCCCAAGGCAAGTGTTCCCACGGTTTCTTTTTACCTGTAAACTGTGACCAAATAACTCCACTCTAGAAACCTACCCTAAAGAGGGGAGCCTGGATGGCTCAGTCAGTTCAGCGTAGGACTCTTGATTTGGGCTCAGATCATGATCTCAGGGTTGTGGGGTGGAGACCCACGTGGGACTGTGTGCCCAGGAGGGAGTCTGCTTGGGATTCTCTCCCTCTTCCTCTGCCCCTGCTCTTTCTCTCTCAAATAAATAATTAAAAAAAAAAAAAACTACCCTAAAGAAAGAATACAGGAAAAATTTTATAGACAAAGATTATCCATCACTGTATGTCATTATTCTGGGAAGTGTGAAACAATCTAAAGGACTGTTTATGAAACATTCGTTCAGGCAAATTAAGGGGATGATTATATAAATCATGAGACATACAAAAAATACTGTACATATATTACAAATATACTTAGAATTTATAATCATAAAGGGAAATATTTATGCAATGATATTATACCCTCAAAAAAGCAGATTGACAAAAATTAAAAGTATTGCAACACTCAGTGCTGGCAATGATCTGGACTAAGCAGATACTCTCACACTTTGGAGGCAAGAACATAAGCAGTTACAACCCCTTGGAAGAACAATTTGGCATTCTCTCCTCAAGTTGAAGCTATGTGTGCCCTACGGCCCAGCCACTCCACTCTTCAGTATATATCCTAGAGGACACGAGGCTCCAGAACAAGGATGTTCATCGCAGTAATAGTCCCCATCTGGACACAACTCAATTGTTGTCAACAGCAGAATGGATAAATAAATTTGTAGTACAGTTATTTCCCAATTAACATTAGTAGTAGTCTGCTGAAGATCACGTGTTCTGCATAAAAATGCTTACCAGAGCTTTTTCCCCATTATCTTAATTCATTTTACAAAGTAGGGTTTTCGCAATCTCATATGACTGACAGAGCCTAACAGAATACCTAATATAAAGAATCACAAATGTTGATACTTTCTGCCCCGCCCTACCCCACCCCTCAAATGTTCAGGGCAAATGACCAAGAGAAGCCCAAAATACCATGCTATGTAAGAATAAGACAACTATCGATCTTTATCCATACTTTTGCGTCTCCCGACAGGATCTCTACAGCATCTTGTATGGACTGAGCAAGTGATAATAGCTATTACGTATTTAACCTACTCTATCCATACCAGGAACTTAATGTATCAGCTCTGAGTTACTCCCAAACCCCTTGCCCGCCCCAGCACCTATGATGGTAGGTGCTATCATGTTCCCATTTAATTGAGCAGCTATCAGAACCTCTGGGTAGATGACACGATTTGACTCACGGTACTCAGCTACTATATGGCAAAAGAAGAGTCCGAATTCCTGGCTTATCTGACTCCAAAATTCATTTACAAGGTGTATGCCCTTGGATGACTTATTTGACCTTTCTAGGCTTCAGTCTCCTCCCCTGCAGAATGGGGATAATTGTAAATTGTATCTGTTAAACAAAAACTCTGTCTTAACCAAAGGCCTATGCTGGCACTGCCGAGAATACGAATGGAAAAGAGCTTCATTGCGTCTGGAAACCCCAGTTTCCAGACCTTTCCCTGCTTCTCCCAACCAGTTGAAGGAACATCTAGCATTCCTGATAACCCCATGAAGATTATCTCTATATTCTTTTTTTTTAAGATTTTATTTATTTATTTGACAGACAGAGATCACAAGTAGGCAGAGAGGCAGGCAGAGACAGAGAGGGGGAAGCAGGCTCCCTGCTGAGCAGAGAGCCTGATGCAGGGCTCCATCCCAGGACCCTGGGATCATGACCTGAGCTGAAGGCAGAGGCTTTAACCCACTGAGCCACCCAGGCGCCCCTTATCTCTATATTCTAAGCCCTCTTGTTTCCTGTTCTTTGCCTGAAGAAAAAAACAAACAGGGCTTTTGAATTCAAAATGACATCATTATGACTTTATCCCCCATCTGAATTCTCCTTGTCTTTTTTTTTTTTTTTTTATCATTTCCAGATTTTCACTTTTGCATTTCAAGTTTCCCGGAATGAGAAATCAATTCTTACATCCCTTTGGAAGGGAAGGTTCTATTTCTTAGAAGTATTTAGAAGTACTCACCATCCTAGTTGACAGTTTCAAAAGGTATTGTTCTATTATGTCTCATTGCTTCATCCCAGATCAGCTATGGCTGATACACTCCCAGTTAATATTTCTGACATTCCATTGATTTTTTTCCCTCCCATTACGGAATGTCTTTCACAAAAGGAGGAAAGTGCCATACCAGGGACCAGATTTGAAGTATCTAATATAGTCTCATGGTGTACGCAGAGTACCCAAGCAGCAGGCACGCCCGCTGTCACACACACGAGCGTGCACCTTAACACACATACATACAGGAATCATCAGAAGTTACCAGGAACACAACATGTAGATCTTTCAAAACATTAGCAAGGTTTGCTCATCTGGAGTTAAAAACAACAATATCCCTTTCAACGGCTAAAAGGACACGTGGAGATAATAAGCTGAAAACAAACAGACAAGAGATCTGAGAAGAGACTAAATAGCTTACAGAGCTCAATTTTGAGTTTCCGCTCCACCAAAAGAGGCAGAAAATCCATAAATTGCACTGTAGCTCCTAACACTTCCAACTGTAGAACTATTCTCTAGACAGCACTCTGCTGAGAGAGGAGGCTCTTCCCATTCTTGATTACTTCCATCTGATCCATTTGAATGAAATTGCGTTTTTTAAAATTCTTTTTTCAAAAGATTTAATTTTTTTGACAGAAAGAGAAAGAGAGAACACAAACAGGGGGAGCTGCAGGCAGAGGGAGAGGGAGAAGCAGGCTCCCCACTGAGCAGGGAGCCCCGTGCAGGGCTCGATCCCAGGACCCTGGGATTATGACCTGAGCTGAAGGCAGATGCTTAACCAACTGAACCACCTAGGTGCCCCTGAAATTGCATTTTCTTCAATCCAAAAATATCAGACTATTTTAGATATCATCAGAATACATATTATCAATTAAAATACACATTTCTCATAAAACCCCAGCCTAGAAACACCTATTTTAATGATGCCAACTTTAGGGCGCCTAGCTGGCTCAGTCGGTGGAATATGTGACTCTTGATATTGGCTTGTGAGTTCGAGTCTTACAGTACATACGGGGATTACTTAAAAATAAAAATCTTTAAAAAAAAAGACTGTGCTATGTGTTCCCTCATTTCATGTTCCCTCACTTATTTTTTTTAACATTTATTTATTTGAGAAAGAGAATGGGGGAAGGGGGGAGAGACTCTCAGGCAGACTCCCCACTGAGCATGGAATCCCAACAAAGGGCAATCCCATGACCCTGAGATCATGACCTGAGCTAAAATCATAAGTCAGACATTTAACTGACGGAGCCCTCCAGACACCCCTATTTTCCCTCATGTAGATAACAAGACTAACTATGTAAAAAAAATGTAATAAATGGGGGCACCTGGGTGGCTCAGAGGGTTAAGCCTCTGCCTTCATGATCTCATGATCTCTCCGGTCATGATCTCAGGGTCCTGGGATGGAGCCCCGAGTCAGGCTCTCTGCTCGGAGAGGAGACTGCTTCCCCCCTCCTCTGCCTGCCTACCTCTCTGCCTACTTGTGATCTCTGTCAAATAAATAAATAAAATATTTTTTAAAAATGTAATAAATGATTCTCCAAAGCTGCACAGTACAGTAGACACTAGCCACATGTGGCCCACTAGCACTTGAAATGTGCTTACAGGACTGAGGAACTGATTTGTTGTTTTGTTTTGTTTTGTTTAAGTAGGCTTTGCACCCAGCATGGGGCTTGAACTCAGAACCCTAAGATCAAGAGTCTGTGTTCTACCAACTAAGCCAGCCAGGCGCCTGTTGACAGTCTAATTTATATTAAATAAATGGCGTATTTGTCTCCCAAATTCCTTCCTCCCTACTGGACTGTGATCTTTTTAAAACAGAAAACTACCTTGCTCATTTAAAAAATCCATCAAAGCCCAGCACAGCTCTTGCAATGGAAATCCTTCCAAAAATATCCGAGGCTTGAATACAGTCTATGCTAGTGTTTTTTTTTTTAACTCATTAAGAAAAAAAAAAAAAGAAAGCCCAAAACTAATATTGAGGTATTACACGCTCATGGAGGGAAAGATGCAGTATTGACAGGATATCAATCTTCCCTAAATCAACTGATAAATGAAACAGAACCCAATCAAACAGGGTTTTTCCTAAACTTGACAAGCTTATTTTAAAATTCAGTGGAAGAAAACATGTAACTTTGGGGGTAAAATCTGGTGAGTGAGGGTAAGTTGGGCAAGTTCTCTTTTCCAGATAACAAAACATTTTACAAGCAGTAGTCCTCCAGGGAGCATGACTGAGAACAGGCGTGTAGACCGATGAGTAGAAAGCTCAGAAGGAGACCCAAAGCACATTTGGAAGCATGATCTGTGACAGAGGCGGTGTTACCAATCACTGAGACAAGGAAAAAGTGGTAGTTCAAGTGGAAAAAAGTAAAACCAAGTAGCTCCCTACCTCACAGCAAAACTAAAAATTTAAGTGCAATTTACCTCTGAAAAGTACGTCATATTTTCTCCTATTTATGATTCAGTGAGAATTCCAGGTGGACGATACAATCCATGAATGACACAGTTTTACCCAACAGAAATAAGAACAGAAATGATAGTTTCTAAGAACTTATTTTAAAGACGTCCACATAACAGGGTACATAAAACACTTTTTTTTTCCTTCTTCAATGCACTGAATCAAACCAAAAGTCACCGGGGCTTTATGAAGGTCAGAATTTTAGAACTGAGGTGGAGGCCAATAAATCCATGGAGAGACTCAGTTACTATACAGAGGACTTCTAAAGACTTCTTTGAAGCTAACTCCATAAAGCTAAAACCCAAATCCAGCTGAACAGTGACAGTGCTCCCGTGCCATCAAATGGCACGCGTGGACGCACCTCCCCCTGGTTGTTGTTAACGGGGGAGGCAGGGCTGGGCTTTACCTTTACTCCCCTATAGCCCCGAGCCAGTCACCAGCTAGGTAAGCCTGCACACGGACCCCTGGAGCCTTGGCCGGGCCCGCAGACAACGCTCTTGGGATGTATGGGGTTTGCTTGCCCTGCTGCAATCTTGAGCCAGGGGTGAAATTTTTCCTCTGACTTCTGGGAAGGCCACAGATCCAAGACTGGGCTTTGGTAGAAAAGAATGTTTCTTTCTTTTTTTTTTTTTTTTTAAGATTTTATTTATTTGACAGACAGAGATCACATGTAGGCAGAGAGGCAGGCAAGAGAGACAGGGGAAAGCAGGCTCCCTGCTGAGCAGAAAGCCTGATGCGGGGCTGGATCCCAGGACCTTGAGATCACCACCCGAGCTGAAGGCACAGGCTTAACTCACTGAGCCACCCAGGCGCCCCAGAAAAGAATATTACAAATGTGTTCCCTGTAGTGTATGTTTCAGATGGTCTCGCAAGTGGCGTGCGTGTGTCCTGCTTGGGCTCTGTGTCCCCATCTTCTAGATCCTGTAACTTGGACTCTCCTGTTTGATCCCGTGGCTGTCTCAAACCACAGATATGGCACAGCTGCAACCATGTGTATGAGTCCGCTACGGGGGCCATCACGAACTGTCACAGGTTGGAGGGCTGAGATCCCAGAAATTCCTTTCCT
Organism: Mellivora capensis; assembly: GCA_004024625.1. Classification (NCBI taxonomy): domain Eukaryota; kingdom Metazoa; phylum Chordata; class Mammalia; order Carnivora; family Mustelidae; genus Mellivora; species Mellivora capensis. The sequence goes on along the minus strand of PISX010017232.1, from coordinate 27,208 downwards.
CACAGCTCCCAGGGCTGGACATCCAGGAGGAAGGGGCCAGAGGGGCTGGTTTCCTCTGAGGCCTCCCTCTTTGGTTTTCCGACAGCCACCGCTCTCCACATGCAGGCCCCTGGGTCTCCTGGGCTCAAACTGCCTCTTCATAGGAAGACACCAGCTAGCCTGGATGACACCCAACCTGATGGCCTCATTTTAACTTAATCACAGTGTTAAAAGCCCCCATCTCCAAATATGGTCACAATGGAGGAACAGCTTCGATGTGTGAATGTTAGAGGAACGCAACTCAGCCCGTCTGCCCTGTATGAGATGATGAGTCCGACAAGCCCATGCAAGCGGCCATGCTGGGAAGCGGGAAAGCGCAGCTGCTGGGGGCCGGAGCAAAGGGACCTCTAACCCCACAGAGAAACTCCACATCCCCAGGAAAATGAACCCCTGATTTCTCTTGCTGAGAACGGCCCCTGTTGATTAGGTAGTCTCTTGAACTCCTGCTTTAATTTCACATAGAGAGACAGTTACATAAAGAACTGCACCAAAAGAGATCACTAGAGGGGTAATGATCCTTTAAATGTCTTTAACAGCTCCTGCAAAAGATCTCGTCTTTTCTCCTCCTGAGTAGCTACGGCTCTCAATAGGCCATTCCTCTGTGCAAAACATATGTGCAGGGCCTGGTGTTAAATGGGCAGAAAGTAAGAGCATGGGGAGAGGAACAGAACCCACGGGAGGAAAGAGAAATTGGGAAGTAGGGATCTTAAGGCAAGAAGTTCAGTAAGAAAACCAGACAAACCATTGAAAGGTAAGAACAAATTGCAGTGGTTCTCTGAGTGAAACATAAGGAGAGGACTGAGAAAAAAAGGTAATGGGAAGGAAAACGAAGCATCAAGTCTTTATCAGACTCAGTGATTCATTTTTGAAATGAGATGTAATCCTACTGAAGAGGACTCGGGACACCAGAAAGCCTAGAGTTACGGTTGGGGGGGGGGTGGTTTGGAGGTGAGGGGCTGCCACAGCAGCTGGGCAGCAGGAGAAAGTTCTGCCCCTGCCAGGTCAAATGAGGAGTAGGCTTTTCAGGGCTTTTCAGACCTTTTCAGGTCTGCTTAGAATACTAAGCAGTATTCTGAAGACGTGAGCCTGAGATGAGCAAAGAACTCTACAGTCCCAGACTCTAGTGTTAAAAAGTCTATACGATGCCTAAAAAAAGGTATCTAACAAGCTGTGGCCCAAGATGGGATTTTATAATTACATATTGATTTATATTGGATTTCTTGGTCTACTGCAGAGTATGGAATCTCGCCAGGATTACCTCCCTGCCAATTTCTAGGTAGCTTACAGCAATTTCAAAGTACCTCTGAATATACATTTTTAACAGATGGGATTATTAAATGCTTAGTGCAAACAATGATCCATAGATGTGCTACCACCCACCAGTAGACAAAGCCGATCTTCTTGTGTTCCACTCTCATTCCAATAAATATTTACACCCTTCCCTTTACTCATTTCAAGACTGCAGAAGACAGAACATCATTGCTCTTTTGAGACGAATATAAAAAACTGTCGGTGCTTTCTGGATTTTTCAATCAATCTGCTCTCAGAAGAATTTAGTGTAAAGAATAAACAGTTCATGGTCTTCACTTACATATGATACTTTTTCAAAAATTAATTAATTTATTTGACAGAGGGAGAGAGCGTGAGTGGAGGGAGGGGCAGAGGGAGAGACTCTTTCAAGCAGACTCCACACTGAGCACAAGTCTGAGGCGGGGCTCGATCCCACAACCCTGAGATCATGACCTGAGCCAAAACCCAGAGTTGGACACTAAACTGACTAAGTCACCCAGGCACCCCATCCGTCATACTTCTAAGTGTGGTACCCATATTTTTTTCCAAGTAGGAACCATATTTTAAGAACGCATTTATACTTTGAAAGCCCAGGATTGGAGAATTTTTCAGAACCTTCTAGAATGTATAGTAACCTTCTTTTTTCTATGAGGAAACTGAGGCACAGATATGTAAACTAACTTGCTAACCAGTGGGAGGGCCAGAGGAAGAGGTGGGAGAAGAGGGAGGAGAGAGACCCCACCGTTATTGTGGGCATCTCCTGGGAAGCCAGGTCCCCAAAGCATCCTCATCACAGTCCTAGGACAGCGCTGCTGAGACCCACAGCAGATTTAAACCCAAATCGGTCTAATACCACACACCAGCCCTTTCCCATTTCCCTATGCTTTCAAAGAAAATACATAGAACCACGTTATATTATATTATTAAGTTCAAAGCTGATATTTATAATGGCTTTATACAAAATTGGATTTAATAGCTTCTCAAAACCTTGGGTATATTTCCTACTATTCGATCTCTGCATTATTAGTGGCTTCTATTTGGCAACATAATTGACATTTACTTAAGAAACTATGAATTCAAATATATTTAAGTGGAAATCAAGTTACATTCTGGCTGTTTGACTTTAATAAATCAGGGATAAAAAATTCCTCAATCTTCTCAGTGCTTTTATTTTGAATGCAATTATTTGAATACAAATGCAATGCAACAGGGGTGTCTGGCTGGCTCAGTGAGTAGGACATGGAGTCTTGATCTCAGGGTCATGAGTTCAAGCCCCCCACTGGATGTAGAGCTTACTTAAAAAAAAAAAAAAAGAAAGAAAGAAAGTTGGGCGCCTGGGTGGCTCAGTGGGTTAAGGCCTCTGCCTTCAGCTCAGGTCATGATCCCAGGGTCCTAGGATGGAGTCCCACATGGGGCTCTCTGCTCAGCAGGGAGCCTGCTTCCTCCTCTCTCTGCCTGACTCTCTGCCTACTTGTGATCTCTGTCAAATAAATAAATAAAATCTTTAAAAAAAAGGGGAGGGGGAAGAAAGAGGTGCCCCAGCTGTCTTAGTCAGAGGAGCATGCAACTCTTGATCTTGCGGTTGTGAGTTTGAGCCTATGTTGGGTGTAGAGATTACTTAGAAATATAAAAAAAAAAAAAAAATAGGGGCAGCTGGGTGGCTCAGTCATTAAGCTTCTGCCTTCAGCTCAGGTCATGATCCCAGGGTCCTGGGATCGAGCCCCTCATCAGGCTCTCTGTTCAGCAGGGAGTCCGCTTCTCCCTCCTGCACTCCCCCTACTTATGTTCCCTCTCTTGCTGTGTCTCTCTCTGTCAAGTAAATAAGTAAAACCTTAGAAAGAAACAAATAAAAAATATTAAGGAAGGAAGGGAGGGAAGGAGGAATCCCCTTTTTGGCATACAGAATAATTCATATTTATTTGCTATCATCTAACTACTTGTCCACAACTAAACTTATTGCTGAACCCCAGTAAACCACTAGGGCTGATGAAACCTGATGCTTCATACCTATTGCCTCAAAGTTCTCTAAACACAAATGTCATCCTTAAATGATCCTCAAATGGTAAATGTGAATTGTATGAGCAATTAGATTGGAGTGTGACCTATTACCATCGCCATGAGAACAGCTCAAAGGGCATCTGCCATCACTATCTGTGGGAGTCCAGAGGCACATTAGTTTTCAACAGACCAGCAAGTAACGTTCATCAGCAGACCCCTCATGTCCTTCTGCTCACATTTAATGAACGAATTTAGAATCTCAGCAGTTTTCCCTTAATATTACTCCATTTTCTTCTGGATCACTTTAAAAATCTAAGTCTGCCCTTAAGTCACCTCAGTAGAATGGAAACTGGAAAGGGAATGAGCTGCTTTTGTTTTTTATGTCATCACATCCACAATTAGGCAGTGTTTTTAAAAGAAAACAACCAAAAGTTCCAGGCAAAATAACCTTATAACCTTGGGCAGTTTTGTAATCCACAATGGTATACTGGCGGCCCTGGTTATTATTCTGTTTTAATCACAGATAGCCTGCTCTCTGTTGCCAAGAGTATGTTCAGCAAATCAAATCAACTTCCTTTAGCATTTTAAATCTCATTTGTACCCTGATGGAGACACACCATTTCCTGAAGAAAAGGAGCCATGTCTTTAAAAAGGAAGTTGCAGTCCTTAAGCTTGAGATAAGTCTTTTCAAAAGAGAAAAAAAAAATGTTGGCAGGAGTTGAGTGCATCATACACCAGTGGAACATGGAAACCTGTCTCTTATTTAATGGACATTATTATTCAAATTATAGAATACACTGGTACCCCAGCAACTAACCTCGCAGAACGCAGAACGTATTTGCAGCTCCAAATGGTGACCTCGCTCGAGGGAGGGGGGAAGCAGGTGAGGGGCGAACGTAACTTAACTTTGGATTTGGGAGTTTGTGAAGATTCTTTCTATCTTCACTATCCCTGACTCCCTTGAGCCCTCAACTAGGGAGACCACACTGAATATTCATTCAAGTCTACGTTGTGAAGAACCCCATTCTGCTGGATTCGGCACATGCACTCATTAGTTTACGAAGCAACACCAAGTAAAACGAAGCCCATAAAAAAGCTGATAAAACAGTCACAGAGTTACCTCAGCTCTTCTCTCTCTGTTTACCATCCCCCCAGCCAACAAATCTAATTCCGTTTTTTTAAGAGGTACGGTTCCTACAACTACTGTGCCTCTCTCCTATTAATAAAATGGATCACCGAATAATGAGAGTGATTCAGCATCAATCATCACTTGGAAAACATTTTGTTTTATGAAATACCCTAAGACTTTCAGCAAAACCCAAGCAAACCAGTCAGTTGATGTTTCCTGAGGACCTACTGCATGTCGGGCTCTGGCTGGGGGACACAGGGGCAGCAGCTTAATGACACTCTCTAGCCGGAACCGGGTTGGATGGAGTAAAGCACTGATCTGGCAAATAGACACTAACCCAGTGGAGGGCTCTGAGGAAGAAACACAGGGTGCCTGGGACAGAGAGAGACCTAACCACATCTGTGGGCTAGGAAGGATTCCCATTGGGCTGGGGATGGGGATCCCCCATCTGGGACCAGGAAGGCCACCCCATTTGGGTGGCTCAGTGGGTTAAGCCTCTGCCTTCGTCTCGGGTCATGATCCCAGGGTCCTGGGATCGAGCCCCGCATGGGGCTCTCTGCTCACCAGGGAGCCTGCTTCCCTCTCTCTCTCTCTGCCTGCCTCTCTGCCTACTTGTGATCTCTGTCGAATAAAAAAATAAAATTTTTATTAAAAAAAAGATTTTATTTATTTATTTGACAGAGAGAGAGTGTATGTTTGTGTGTGTGTGGCAGGCAGAGGGAGAGGGAGAAGGAGGCTCCCTGGTGACCAGGGAGCCTGATGTGGGGCTCAATCCCAGACCCTGGGATCATGACCAAAGCTAAAGGCAGACGCTTAACTGATTGAGCCATCCAGGCACCCATGGGAGAACAGTTTTTAAATAGGTGCAGAAGGAGCAGAGAAAGACAGCCGAGGGGAGAGTGGGGTGCAAATCTTCCTGGACCTACGATGGGGTTACGTCCTGACAAACCCACTGTAACTTGGAAATACTGCGAAGTTGAAAATGCTCTCTATATACACCTACACTACAGAACATCAGAACTTAGCCTCGCCTACCTTCGCTGTGCTCAGAGCACTTACAGGAGCCCACGGAGGGGCAAGATCATCCCACACAAAGCCTCTCTGATAAGCAAGTGTTGACTGTCTCACGTACTGTATTGAATACTGCACCGAAAGGGAGACCCAGAAGGCTTGCAAGCATAAGGGCTGGAGACTATCCGGCCACTCCCGCGGCCCAGAGGGTCCGGACTGTCAGACTGCATGTTAGTAACCAGGGAGACCATCAAAATGCAAAATTCGAAGTATGGTTTCTACTGAATGCATATTGCTTCCACATCATTATAAAGTCATGAAGTCGAGAGTGAAACCGTCGTAAGTTGGGGACCGTCGATCTACTTGAGAAATGGACATCTGTCCTAGTGTAGCTGGAAAGAGGAAGGGACGAAGGGAAGGCAAGGCCAGTGCCGGACCATCTAGGGCCTGGTGGGCCAGATGAGGGGGTCTACAGTTTATCACCAGGACAACTGGAAACCATGAATGAGTTCTAAGTAGATGAGTCCCGTGATCAGACTGTTGTTACTGTTTGTGGCTGTTTTAGGTCACTCTGGCGGCAGCTGGGGTGGAACTGAAGAAAAGATAAAGAAGTGAACATGCATAGGTATGACACCTACCCTCTCTTTTTTAATTAAGAGTCCCCATTCTGCAGGGGGGTGCTCTGAGTAGTAGGACGGGTGGACAAAACTTTATTCAAAACCAGACCAGGAGAAAGCTTCCTGTGGCCAAGGGAAGATGTTGGGGCAAAAGCCTTCTTCATGCTGGGAAGGGACGATCAGTCATACAAATGTGAGGAGGCCTACTGTCCTTGGGTAGCTCTGCTCCCCGGGGCTACAACCCCAAAGCAAACAGTGTCCCTGTTATTAACTTGAAAGGCTGCTCCACTGTGAGAAAGGCACATCTTTACAGAAAGACATTTTTCCACTGCTCCTCCCAGAGATCAACTTTTTTGGGTGTGCAGTGTTGAGAGGACACCTGAGAGCTGGCGGTGTGACAGAAACAACAGGCCTTGGGGAGTCCCCGGATGTGATAGTCTGAAGGGAGGGACACTCTCACAGGGACTCTTGAGTGGCTAGTTGGGTGGTGGTGCCATTTACTGAGCCGCCAGACCACAGAGGAGCCACAGGGCAGGGGCAAGGAGAAGCATGGGTATTGTCAAATGACGAAACTAAAGCAATTTAGTAACAAGTTTGATGCCTCTATTGAAGGAAAAACAGTCGGTGGACTGGCAAGTACAGCACCTCACAAGCAGTGGGGCAAATTTCCCAAGAGATGTGGGGCGGGAGTGAGTTCTGTCAAAAGTCAGAAGAAGCAACATGGAAGCCGGGCGTGACTGGCCAGGAGGCTGGGGATTTTGTTCCAGCGTCCTACGTTTAGGGTTAGGTAAGCTGGCTAAAGCTGAGTAGGAGGTTGATGACTGGTGTTAGGTTTTCCTGACAATGAGGTATTTCTTAGTGAGGGCACGATGAGGTTTAGATTTGTGATGTGGTCCCTGGGGCAGCCTCCATTTTGTGAATCCCTTTATCAGTACATCTGTGCACACTGAGGGGCCAGCAAGTATAGACAAAGTAGAGAGAATGATAAACAAGCCTGGAAGTCAGATAAGGAACAGGGGAGTCCAGTCCGGTGGGAGATGTGGGTACAGAGTTGGTATCTGATACCAAGTGTGGGCTGGGAGAAAGAGCAGGAGAAGGGAGCAAGGGTCTGAGACAGACCCCAAGGAATGCTGGACGATTTCAACAGCCTCCTATCTTGCTCCCTGGTTCCACCCCTGTCCCACAATAGTGTATTCTCCATCCAGAAACCCTGGTGGTTATTTTAAAACTGTCAGTGTTTTCCTCAAAACCTTACAATGGCCTCTAATTTCATTCGGAGTAAAGCTAACTCCTTACTGTGTCTGGAAAAGGCCACATGATCTGCCCTGCCGTTCTCCTAACCCTAGGCTACTTCTCTAACCTCATCTCCACCTCTACTAGCCTCCCACTGGGCTCACTCCGCTCCAGCCATATTGGCTTTTTGCTGTTCCTCAAATACCAGCTACTCCCAAACCTAGGGCCTTTGCACTTGCTGCTTCCTTTGCCTAGAATGGTCTTCTTCTAGATATTCTACATGTATTACTCTCTCACTTCCCTGAGGTCCCTAGCTGAGTATCAGCCAAAATGCAGAAGATATGAATAGACATATCTTATCATTGGGGAAATGCAAATGAAAACCATAATGAGATATCACCTCACACCTGTCAGAATGGCTAAAATCAACAACACAAGAAACAACAGGTGTTGGTAAGGATGTGGGGAAAGAGGAACCCTTTTGCACTGTTGGTGGGAATGCAAACTGGTATAGCCACTATGGAAAACAACATAGTTTCACAAAAAGTTGTGAAATCCAGCAATTGCACCTACTAGGTAATTACCCAAAGAATACAAACATACTAATTCAAAGACATACATGTACCCTGATACAGCAGCATTATCTACAATAGCCAAATTATGGAAATAGTCCAAGTGTCCATCAATAGATGAATGGATAAAGACCACACACACACACACACACACAAGCAGAAATATTACTCAGCCATAAAAAAAGAATGAAATCTTGCCACTTGACATGGGGGTGCCTGGGTGGCTCAATTGATTAAGCATCTGACTCTCAGTTTCTGCTCAGATCATGATCTTGGGGTCATCAGATTGAGCCCAGAGCCAGGCTCTGCACTCAGCATGGAGTCTGCTTCAGATTCTCTCTCCCTCTCCCTACCCCTCTGCTTCTCCCCCTGCTCACGCTCTCTCTCTCTCTCTCTCTCTCTCAAAGAAATAAACATAGAATCTATACAACAACAAGGACGGAGCTAGACAGTACTATACCAAGCAAATGAAGTCAGTCAGGGAAAGACAAATACCATATGGTCTCACTCATAGGTGGAATTTAAGAAAACAAACAATCAAAGGGGGAAAAAAAGAGAGAGAGAGAGAGACAAACCAAGAAACCAAGAAACAGATTCTTAACTAGAGAGAGCAAACTGATGGCTACCAGAGGGGAGGCGGTGGGGGAATGGGTGAAACAGGTTATGGGGATTAAGGAGGGCACTTGCGATGAGCACCGGGTAAGGAATGGCAGTGCTGAATTACAGTACTGTACAGCTGAAACTAATGGTACACTGAATGCTAACTGGAATGTAAATAGAAACTATAAACAACAAACAAACAAATAAATCAGCCAATTAATGAGGACTTCCCTGAGCACCTATTCTAAATTGCAACATCTGTCCATCCCCCTTTCCCTGCTTTCCGAAACTTACTTTTTTAAAAGATTTTATTTATTTGAGAGAGAGAATGAAAGGGACAGAGGGAGAGAGAGAACCAGGCTCCTGGTGAGCAAGGGGCCCATTCACTGGGCTCAACCCCAGGACCCTGGGATCATGACCTGAGCTGAAGGCACTTAACAGACTGAGCCACCCAGGTGCCCCTCTGATACTTATTAATATCTGATATATGTCTACTTCACATATAGTTTATGACATAGTATTATGTTATATACTACATGTATATTTAACATATGTCACCCATCATCTGGTATACAAATTTTTTAACTTCCTACCCCAAAACGTAGCTCTATGAAGACAGGAATTTGATTTTGTTCACTGCTATATACATACCTAAAGCCAAGAAAATTTCCAGGTATGAAATATGCACCTGCTTAATTATTCGTGGAATAAATTCCAACATTTCACGATCCAACAGAAGAGTAAAAGGACCAAAGGTATAGGAGAAAAACAAGAAAACACAGCCTCACAGAAACCAAGCGAAGAACACACTGGCATAAGCAAGTGTTAGCATTTATTGTTGCTTATCGCTGGAGTACACGCTGTGCTCACCACTTCCCACAAAATATCTTTTAGACATTGCTACAATCTTACCAGGAAGGTGCTACCCTCGTCTTCTAAATAATTTAGAGAAGCTAAGTAACTTTCCCAAGGTCACAGTATAAATTAAACCCTGCTAAAAGAGGTATTAAATGGAATCTTATAAACTGTCTACTGAATTGGTTCACAGGGAGACCTTAATACTAGTGACCTTAACAAAACCCCCTGGCGGTGTCCAGGCTGAAGAAAAGTGAGATACAGAGGGGAAGGGAGGAAATGAGGACAGGGAGGCAGCCAGCTCTCTCCAAAGTTGGCTTGTGAAGAGGAGGATGGACAGAGAGCTAGACCAGCGGTTCAGGAGAAAGAAGATTCTATATTAGGGGATGAGGAAATAATTTGAATTTCTAAAACCCAACTCTTTTTCAGAGTTTTGGTTAGCATATCTATATGAGCAATCAGCATAGATAAGGTATTTGTTTTCCCTGTTTCTTATTCCAAAAAAATTCAGATTTTGCATATCATTTTGGTTTTTAAAAAAATCCTTAGTTATGCATTAAATTTGCTTTCCCCATCCCAGAGGATGGAGAAATCTATAGAAAAGAAGATGTGTAATTGGGTCAACATCACAAAGAAACAAAAAGATGACCTACTCTGGTTCTCTCAGGAAGCTGAATCAGGGCTTTAGAAAAATCAATCGCGCCACACTATTCTGTGACAGTGTGTGGGAGACACCCACACCGAGTCTGGAGGCAGAAAAGCTAGCTGGCTGCTCAGTCTGGGCTCGCCACTGTTTGTCACCTTGTGCAAGTCGACCAAGCTCGGTGTCAGCGTAATATTTTTAACGCCCCTCTTGGTTCTGGGCCACTCAGATGAGGTGAAACCAAGAAAAGTGCTTTATACAAATACAAGGTATTCCCAGTATTTCTTGTAATTAAAGGTAAGCATTCAAAGACACCAATGACACACACAGTCAAGACGTAATCTGTTTGGAATATGTATACAAACATTCATCGACTGATTCAAGGCAGAAAAAAGACTCAGCGATTGCTTAACAATTCCACGTGTCACATAATGTTTAGAAACACCTGCGCATTTGCTTTTCGTTCCTGTAATTGGTGTTGTTGGAGCAGATTCCCTGTGAATCAGGTTAAGCCCCGCCTAAGCTCGGGGCAGTGTCTACTCCAAAAAGTGACTTATTTTCAGTTTGCTCTGATTCTGGCCGTGTAACAACTCTGTAGCCAAGTCCTGGCATCGTAAATGCTTGTGCATTTACCAACCAAAGAAAAACCTGTACGGCCAGTCTAATTACAGACCTGCCAAGCTGTGGGACTCTTCCTTAAACACTTCAGAAGCCAGGACTCACTGAGGGCAAAATCACACACGACACCAGCTGTACCCATTTCCCAGTTGCACCCCGTTTCTCCTGGAGACAAGGCTATAGCCATCTCCAAATAGAGAGACAAAGATGAGAACCTGTAACACTTTCCTTTTAATTTTTTTAACGTTAAAACATTCAAGTCCTGCCCTTTAGCTATCACTGTATATTACAAATATTGAAAATGTTGGAACGGGGGCGGAGCTGGTGGATTAAGTGTTACAGAGACCAAACGCATCAGGCTTCTCGCTTATGTAACATTCTGGGCTCCAGGAACCTCTCCGAGTGGGAGTGAATCAATCCCACATCCAGGCAGACAGCCGCTAAAATCACAGCCTCAGCACAATTCTGGGCATCCTCCTTCATCACTGCACACGGAGACTGGGTCTCCTTCCTCCCCCTGACTCCCGGGGCCTGGGGGCCTGGGCTGCCCAGTGACAGTAACACTCCAACCGCACTGTCCTCAGCTGCGCCGGCCCCTGTCACTGAGGGGACAGTGGAGCGCTCGTGACCTATAAAACGGTTGAGTTGGGTGGCTTCAGGAACAATCCTTGTAGCCTCCACGGGGCGCCTAGGCGGCTCAGAGGGTTAAGCGACTGCCTTCAGCTCAGGTCAGGATCTCCATGTCCTGGGATCAAGCCCCAAGTCCGGCTTTTGGCTCAGCGGGGAGTCTGCTACTCCCTCCCCCTCTGCTCCTGCTCATACTTTGTCTCTCTCTTTCTCTCAGATGAATAAATAAAATCTTAAAAAAAAAAAAAAAAAGGCAGTAATCCTTGCAGACTGCTAAGTCAGCCCTGGCCAGGATCATAATGCAAAACCAAAAACAATGAAAAAAACAGCGCAGGTCTTCTTTATACTGGGTATTAGGCCCCCAAGACTGAGGTGTGAACTGGGAGATGAGCCACGATCACCCCTGGAGACCTTCTACGAACTACCTCTTTACCAGCCTTCCCCTCGGCCCTTCCCACAGCTCGTGACACCCTCCATCCCTCTGCCCTTCTGCACAGCCCGCCTGCCCCATCTCTGGCGGCTTATGCTCCTGCCGTAAGGAATCACCACTCCTCTCTCACAGAAATTCCTCCCTTCTGGGCCCAGCTCAAATACCCCTCCTCAGACAAATCTTCCTCAGTTACCAGAAGCAGCATCTCCTTCCTCTTGCCACAAATAATATTTTGATGATAAGAGTGAGAAGAGCAGGTAATAAGATTACTGAGCACAGGGGCGCCTGGGTGGCTCAGTGGGTTAAGCCGCTGCCTTCGGCTCAGGTCATGATCTCAGGTCCTGGGATCGAGTCCCACATCGGGCTCTCTGCTCAGCAGGGAGCCTACTTCCCCCTCTCTCTCTCTGCCTGCCTCTCTGCCTACTTGTGATCTCTGTCTCTCTGTCAAATAAATAAATAAATAAATAAAATCTTAAAAAAAAAAGATCACTGAGCACACAGGGATGGGAACCATGTGAAGCGCTTTCTAAATTTTAGTTCATTCAATGCTCGTGATGACCTCCATGCAAACTTGCTACTGTTATTGCCTCTTGTAGGTGAGAAAACGTGTGTGGAGGAAGGGGAAGGACTGTGAAAGGCACTGGGAGCACTGGACGGGGGCCACAGCTCGCTCGACCACACGTGCCCTTCTATTCTAAAGATGTGTGCAGGGGGCTCCTCTGCTCTATGAATTTCTGAAGTCCTATATCCTTGGAAATCCCATTATATTAACTGTGGGCTTAGCTCAAAGTGGGTCCTTGAACTGAAGCAAAAGTAATGTGGTGTGGTTTCATACATTTCTAGACAGTCACTGTGGCTGATTTTTCCAGGCTTGCTATCCCTCTCTGCTCTATCCTTACTCCAGAAAAAAAAAAAGACTACAACTGGTCGAGAGCAGCAACTATAACGGGTCTTCCAAAGCCGAGAATCCAAGACCCAGGGAAGTAGGAGAAGTCTGACCTACTTTCTGGAAGCCCAGAAGGGGCCCACAGAACACGGGCACCACTGTGTTCCAATTTGGGTGACCAGGTGTCTGAGACATAAAAGAACTGCCTCAGTGCACTTCAGGTCTCTCCGGATGATGAGTTCAGTTTGCAGGGGAAGAAGATGTCTTGCTTTTTAGGTAAGTTTATTATAAAATTATGTGTTAAGTCAGTATTTCTTCAGAGTCTCTGAATTTTAGTCTTCGGGAGAATAACGATTCTTGTTGAGAGAATAAGGCAGGATGGCTCAAAGGTTAAAAGAGGATGGGCTTTGATGTTAAGTGGACTTGGTCAGAATGGGTCCTACAAGGAAGGGGAAAGTCTTCTTTGACCTTCTTAAGGTCCCTGGCTGGGTCTGAAAAGTAAACCGACGAAGCAGTTAAACCTGAGTGCTTCTAACGCAGGGCTTGAGGAAGAGGACAGTCATGGAGCAATGTGACAGGTTATGAGTAGAAGGTCGGTGTAGTCACCTGGGGGGAATTCAGCAAGGCCTGTTTGTTAGGATTCTTCCAGGCGTCCCCTTGTCTTCAGAGATAAAGATGCTTCTTTCCTCCGGGTACAGGGAGGGCATCTCTCTCAGATTTTATGACCTGTCTGGGGGTGAGGGGGGCTATGAGTAGCCTTCCCACTTCTCCAGTATTCTCAAACTCCTTCAGCTTAGAATAGATAGGGGTGCCTGAGTGACTCAGTGGGTTAAAGCCTCTGTCTTTGGCTCGGGTCATGGTCCCAGGATCCTGGGATCAAGTCCTGTGTCAGGCACTCTCTGCTGAGTGGGGAGCCTGCTTCCCCCCCTCTCTCTCTGCCTGCCTCTCTGCCTACTTGTGATCTCTGTCAAATAAATAAATAAAATCTTTAAAAAAAAAAAAAAAGAATAGTCAGTAAGCCAGGGTGTCATATTTGAGGGTAGCGTGTCCTGGACCCCATCTGCTCCAATCCTGCCTCCACTTCCGTGATGTGGGCTAAGTCATCTAATGTCTGTGTGTCGGCCTCCATGTCTGTAATGAGTACGTACTCATTTGTAAGGTGACTGGAAGGACAGAACGGGATAATGTATATAATGTAAGTGCACTTGGTAAATGTGAGCTCTTCTTATTTAATAATTACTATTATTAATATTAGTTGCTATTGTTGATAGTCATGGTTTACAGCTCACAGGAGCAATGTTTTCATCTGAAAAATTCTTTACTGAAGGGTACTGGTTTGTGCTTTTCCACTCTATAGAACCAGAATACAGGCCCCCCACCTCCAAACGGAAGGAGTGAGGAAATGCAAACATATAGAGGTGCTGTCTAACAGTTAAAGCTGCTTGAACCGAGGGCTGTGAGGGTCCCCCTTTCCCTACCGGTGGCAAGTGTCTCCTGTGGCTGTTGTCTTGGGTTCAACTTGGGACCCCTAAGGTCCTACATCTAAGATCTTAGCTGGTTTTCCCCAGCCACTTGCGAGGACGACTCTCAAACTTGAGTCAACTTAATAATCACTTACGGTGTCTAACAAATTCACATTATTGGGCCCACTGCAGGAAATGATGATTAAATAAAAAATATCCCAGGTGATTCCAATACCAGTGCTCCTAGGAACCACACTCTGAAAAACATGGGCCGTAATGGACATGCTAGAAATACTTATCCCATGTAAGTTTATTTCCTGAATCAGAAAAAGACTGAAAAACTTGTCCTAATTTTCTAACTCTACATCTGCACTTTTAAAAACTAGTGTTCTGGGACGCCTGGGTGGCTCAGTTGGTTAAGCGGCTGCCTTCGGCTCAGGTCATGATCCCAGCATCCTGGGATCGAGTCCCACATCGGGCTCCTTGCTCGGCGGGGAGCCCAGTTCTCCCTCTGCCTCTGCCTGCCACTCTGTCTGCCTGTGCTCGCTCACTCTCTCTCCCTCTCTCTGACAAATAAATAAATTTTAAAAAAAAATTAAAAAAAAAACTAGTGTTCCATTTTAAGCCTAATCCTGGGATTCCATGGTAATGCGTATATATTGGCATAATTTTTTTTAAAAAGACTTTCCTTTTAAGTAATCTCTCCACCCAAGTTTGAGCAGGTCTCAAATTTACAACCCTGAGACCAAGTGTCACATGCTCCACCGACTGAGCCAGCCAGGCACCCCTGACATAATTTTCTTTAGACAGGCCAGGATCTGAACATAGCTCAAATTCTGGCAATGAGGCCAAGGAGGCCTGAGGCTTTGTTTCCAAATGGCTACAGTCAGGCTGATATTGGTGATTATGGAGAATGAGATGCAGACATGGCTGCAGTCTCGGAAATGGAGGGTGCTCACAGACTCTTCTACAATTCTTCAGCATCTGATAAGATATATATCTGACATCTTCAAAGGCCTGGAACACAGGCTGTCAGGAGCAAATGCAGTTGCAAATATGGGAGCTGCCCCTGGACTAGCCAGTCAGGACGTCCACTCCCATTCATTCTAACGACTGGAGGCAGCGCTGCCTTTCAGACCACTAAGACCACAAATTCCAGAGGCAGACTACCTGAGTTTCAAATCTCAGCTCCTATGCTCACTACCATGTGATCCTGAGCAAGTTCCTTAACCTCCCTGTGCCTTGATTTCTTCATCTATAAAATGGGATGTTGTAAAAATAAAGTTAGTTATTGCCACTATAAACATTGGGGTGCATGTGCCCCTTCAGATCACTACATTTATATCTTTAGGGTAAATACCCAGTAGTGTGATTGCTGGGTCATAGGGTAGCTCTATTTTCAACTCTTTGAGGAAACTCCATGCTGTTTTCCAGAGTGGCTGAACCAGCCTGCATTCCCACCATCAGTATAAGAGGGTTCCCCTTTCTCCACATCCTTGCAAACACCCATCGTTTCCTGACTTGTTCATTTTAGCCATTCTGATTGGTGTGAGATAGTATCTCACTGTGGTTTTGATTTGTATTTCCCTGATGCTGAGTGATGTTGAGCACTTTTTCATGTGTCTGTTGGCCATCTGGATGTCGTCTTTGCAGAAATGTCTGTTCCCGTCTTCTGCCCATTTCTTGATTAGATTATTTGGTTTTTGGGTGTTGAGTTGGATAAGTTCTTTATAGATTTTGGTACTAGCCCTTTATCTGATACGTCATTTGCAAATATATTCTCCCATCTGTCGGATGTCTTTTGGTTTATTGACTGAATGTCCACAGTAGCCAAACTATGGAAAGAACCCAGATGTCCACCAACAGATGAATGGATAAAGAAGATATGGTATATATATACAATGGAATACCACTCAGCCATCAAAAACTGAAATCTTGCCATTTGCAATGATGTGGGTGGAACTAGAAGGTATTATGCTAAGTGAAATAAGTCAATCAGAGAAAGACAATTATCATATGATCTCACCAATATGAGGAATTTGAGAATAAGACAGAGGGTCACGGGGAAGGTAGGGAAGAATGAAACAAGATGAAACTAGAGAGGGAGAGAAACCATAAGAGACTCTTAATCTAAGGAAACAAACAGAGGGTTGCTGGGGGTTCGGGAGTGGGGATAGGGTGCCTGGATTATGGACATTGGGGAAGGTATGTGCTGTGGTGAGTGCTGTGAAATGTGTAAGACTGATGAATCACAGACCTGTGCCCCGGAAACAAATAATACATTCCATGTTAATAAAAAAAGAATAAAGTTGATTCATAGTAAGTATGAGTGTTATTATTATTGAATGGTTATATGACCCAAATTAATAAGCCAATGATGCCTATTCCCAGAACTTTCACTAGAGATAGTTCTCCTGGAGTTGCTAACATGGTAAAAATGTAAGCTGAGAAATGCCACAGCCACGACCTGTCGAGAAAGTCTTCCTGAGAGTGAAGCTACCACAGAGGAGAGAGCGCTGAGAGATGGAAAGAGCACATCTCACATTTCATGCTATTGTTTGAGGCTGGGATCTAGTCACGCCTGGACGTCTAGTGTGGGGTTTTCCAATGTCGTGGGCTATTAACTATCCCCCTTTAATGCTTGCGTTGGTTTCTGTCACCCGCAAACAAAATAATTCTGACCCAGCTTTTTAAAGATATAATTCATATACCATACAATTCACCCATTTAAAGTGTACAATTCAAAGGTCTTTAGTACATTCACAGAGTTGTGGAACCATCAGTATAATGCAGGATTTTGACCCAAAACACCTGAGAGATGGCTCACTAGGTATGGCATGCGGATGGCGGTGGGGATGGGCGGGGCCAATCTGCTTCCAAAGCCACCCACAATTTTGAAACTACTTTCAAAGTTGGAATCACCAATTTCATCGATTTCGAAGTAGCTTAGAGCTCAGCGCAGTATCATGGAAAAGGAATGAGCTAGGCGTTAAGACCCTTGGTTTCTTTTGAGGGAAATTAGAAAATCCCTATGATCCCTTCATACTTTAAAAATTCTACAGTTTCAGTCAAATCCCCTCATTTTTCATGTTAAAACTGAGGACCAAAGAGGCTAAGCCAATGGCCCAACTTGACAAAGCTACTTGCTGTCAGACACACTAAAAAATACAATTCAGTCTTCTGTCCTGTTAGTTTCAAGCAGTTCTTACTTTTTCTGCAAGATTTCAGTCTCAGGGTCTAGGTCAATCTCCTGAAATGGTTGGAGGTAAAGAGACTCTTTATAATAACTCATCAAATATCCACTCATTCATTGAAGAAATACACTGTGATTAAGGGTCTTCCCTGTATTTGTGTTCAATTCTGGTGTGTCTCTCTCTCTAGATAAGATAGTGTTCTACCTATGACCTATAGGAGAGTCGGTATACTTTCCTCGCAGCGGCATGAGAGGGAATTTCAAAAATATCCTATGGTGTTGCCTGTGCGAGATAGATAATAACAGATTTACGAGTTTTTACATACATTTGTGCCATAACCTTGGTTTGCTGAATCAGGACCTTTAATTACAAAAAAGGACTGCTAGGGAAGAGAAGAATGATGGTTAAGGGAATAACTGTGCTCTTCAATAAAAATAAAAGAGACTTGATAACCAAACTGGAAATTTAGAATAATTTCACTTCTAATAGCCCTTGAGGCTTCAGATAATTTAGTGAAAACGTAAAGAACCTTTTAGCTCTTATTATAAATCTGTGTATCTGAGCACATAAGAACTCTCTACACAGGCTTTGGAAATTTTTAGAAACATATTTCCTGGAAGAACCTGAGAGGTCTGGATCTGGCCAACAAAATGTAATACAGTCTGGGGCAGGATGCATTGTACTAGCTGAATTCAAGGACAGAAAGGCCTTCCCTTTATCTGGGATATCCTGTGAAAACACATTAGGAACACCCAGGGAAACAGCAGCGGGGATATTATTCGTGGTCATTGTTGTTTTTAATACATGGTCTTTCCTCCGGACAAAATAAGCTCAACCTTACAAAAGAGTACTGGATGTCTTATTTAAATTACAAGCAAAAGGCGGCAGAATTTTTTTTTTTAAGATTTTACTTTTTTTTTCTTTTTCTTTTTACAGTAATCTCCACACCAACATGGGGCTCGAACTCACAACCCTGAGATCAAGAGTCAGCACGCTCTTCCAACTGAGCCAGCCAGGTGTCCCAAGAGGTGGGAGAATTTGTAAAGTGAGTTTAGTTGGATGGACTTCAAGGGGAAAAGGGTGAAAAAGAGAAAAAAAACTGTTCATAATGGCACAGCGACTATGATGCCTTTGATGCATTTTAATTCACTGTTCTCTGTGACCTGTCTCTGTGGGTCTCCGTGACCACAACCCCAAGGCCCACCGCTCTCCTCCTGCCCTGCCTCCCAACCAGCTGGATTCCTTATTCAAGTGCCTCCTGCCAGCAATTCTCCCCTCTCCTTCCTACATCATCACATTTTCTTTCTCTCCGGGGATTATTTCCAGTAGCACAGCAACATGCTTTTAATTTTCCCCATCCTTCAAAATCCTCTCTTGACCCTGTTAACCTCTGTTACAACTAAATCAAATCTTGTCAGTCACGTGCAAAACCTTTCATGCTCCCGTCTCACCCGCAGCCAAACCCCTCCAGGGACCTACAGTCAGAAGGTACATCCTACCTTCCCCTCTGTGCTCCAGTCAAGCTGGAGTGACCCCCCGGCCCCAAGAATACACACCAGCCATACTTTCTCAGGGCTTCGTACCTGCTGTTCCCTCTGACTGGAATGTTCTCCCTCAAGATGTCGGATGGCTCATTCCCTCTTTTCACATCTTTAACCAAAAGTCACCTTTTCAGTGAGGCTTTCCTCACCCTCCCAGAGCAAAGCTGCATTGCGACGACATCCCGATTCTCCCTCTTTCTCTACCTTGTTTTATTTTACTTCTTAGCACTGATCACTTTGTAACATACCATACAATTTACTTTACTTGTTAGGTTTATCATTTGTTTCCCCCAGTCAAAATTCACAGTTCCGTAAAAGCAAGACTTTTTTTTTTAATCTGCTTTGCTTACTGTTTGTTTGTTTTTTTTGTTTTTTTTTTTTGCTTACTGTTTGGTACACAGCAGGTGCTCAATAACTATCGGTTCAATTGATGAAAGATTTAAGACACACAGAATGTCTTAACCATTTTAAAGTTTTCACAGTCAAGCTTATTTGTGATTTTTCTACAACCCTTGAGTTAGAGTTCTCTGAATCAAACACGGACCTTTGTTTTATCATGTTCTAACTGTAAACACGTCTGATTTCAAATAGAATTTGACTTCAGAATGAAAAGAGTTAAAATCCTGGAGTACCATTAGCAACACACTGACTCTTTCCTTGCTTTCATTTTGGTTTATAGTAAATTTGGCTTAGAGGGAGGTGGCTTTTTGTGTCTGTCCTGGGGAGGGAGCACCATCTTGGGAGGACCTCAGTAAAGAGTATTTGGCAACCCCTGGAGCTTAGATGCAATACCCATTCGGAAGCTCAGGGGGAAAACTGGCAGTTGGAGAAAGAGGACAGAATCAGTCATACTGCCCAAGGCTATGGTTCTCTGGGTCACGAGGACATGGTGGCCCAAAAGAGCTTCCAAGGATCAGAGGAAAAGTGGCAATCCACAAGAGAAATCAAGATTTTAGCAGTGATTTAGATCCAAAACAAAAGCAAAACCACAACAGGATAGAGATTCCAAAACAATAGGGAGATGGTGGGCCCTGGAGTCAGAAAGACCTGTTTGAGGCTGGCCCCATGCCCGCCCAGCACAGGGACACGGTTCTCAGAGTCGTGGGGGACTGAACACAAAGCCCAAAGCACCATCTGGCAAAGGTAAGGGTTTTGTGGCCATCAGCTGCTCCCCACCCAACCTCCACGGTCAGCACGGAGTGGGACACAGTGGGCACCGAGCAGAGACCCCTTTAATGAGCAAGTTGGCCCTCGGGCCCGACTTCACCCACTTGGCTGCTTTCCCTCTCACTGTACTGTACCCTCTCACCTCTGTTTACCCTGCTGCCCAAATCATCTTCCCTTTATTGTTGCTGTCCCCAGTTCACAATGGAGCTGGAGCCTGTGACGTGAATCCCTGCCTGGGCCGCCCAACACTAATTTCCATTTAAAAACATCGCACTTCAGCTGAGACGGAGCAAGGAGGCAGGGAGCAGCCTGCAGTCTCTAGTACTACAGGCTGACAGAATTTTTTAACAGGTTCTTGTTTTTCTCCTCTGGAGGAAAGCTTGGTTTCCAAGAAGGATTTCCCCCCTTTGTGTTCACTCTTTGTTCACAGTTTTCATGTTTACTTCTGCTTTTTATCTTTGCATAATCCTTGCTGTTTTAAGAATCTGAAGAGATTCTGGACTGGAATCCCTCACCCTTCCCTGAAAATATTTCTGGTTCATGCCAGCGGGGGCTGACACATTTTCCTCGTTTTTCCTTCCACATCTTTGTGATGTGAAAGGATGCTGGGAAATCATATGAACAAACCTGGTTATTTGTTTAAGGATTTTTTTCCTCAAGACTTCAGTCAAGATTGTGTGCAAGGAGAAGTTCATTTCAATAGAATTCCTGGAGAGAGGGTTTGGGATCAGCATGGGCTACAGAACCACTGAGCCATTTAGAAGCCCAACAAGGTTAGGGAGGTAGAAGGGCCCTTTGCCTGGAAAGCAGGGAAGCCCCACAGCTGTGCCTGCTAAAGCAGGTGGCTGACCTCCAGGACTAGCTCATAAGCAACAGGGGGATGGGGACTGAGAATTTCAGGGTAAACCGGAAGAGCAGAAGAAGCGACACATGGAGGACACCCCCAGCAGGATATGATCTCCATCAATGAAGAAGGATGCCTCTTTTCGTTTTGTTCACCATGTCCTCAGCACCTAGCTGTACGTGCAAGTTATGACTCGTAGTAAATATTTGTGGAATGAATGAATGAATGAACAAGGTAGAGAAACGAGGTAGAGAAACAAGAATTCTCTTAAATAAAAAGGAAAGTTTTGGGATGCCTGGGTGGCTCAGATGGTTAAGCATTTGCCTTCGGCTCAGGTCATGATCTCAGGGTCCTGGGATGGAGCCCCGCATCAGGCTCCCTGTTCAGTGGGGAGCCTGCTTCTCCTTCTCCATCTGTCCCTCCCCCTGCTTGTGCTCATTCACTCACTCAAATAAAATCTAAAAAATAAAATAAAATGGAAAGGAAAGTTTTGAAAAAGTTTAAAACCTGCTGTTGTCATGTTTAATCTTACAAGAAAATATCTGTAATTCTATGGAAACCCCAGGTTGGTGTGATATGGAGAATAAAACATGGCACCCAAACTTTTTTTTTCTTGCCATATATGACAAACCAAAAAAAAGGGACTTCAGGCAAAACTAATGGGACCCAGTGTGTGTCAAATGTGGCAGTAGGTAGGAGATGAAAAACTAAAAGATAATGAGTACACAGGGGCCCTGGCTGGCTCAGTCAGAAGAGTGGAAGACTCCTGATCTCAGGGTTGTGAGTTCGAGCCCCACATTAGGTAGAGAGATTACTTTAAAAAGAGATGAGTACATAGGGCTATATCTCTGTGAATTATGCATGTGTACATAGAGATATACAGAGTTAGAATTTACTTACCTCATGTCAGACACTATTTTCTTAACTGAACTATAGTTAACATACAATGTTATATTACTTTCAAGTGTGTCAGAAATAATTCATCCAATACCACTAAGATGTTGCAGCATTGTTATTTCCATTTTACAGATGCAGAAATTGATGCTCTGAGAAGTTAAACAAAAATGACTGAATATAAGGCAACCTTGAAAATAAGATGATTCTTCCCTTACCCAAAGAGAAAAATACTTCCATACACCCCCCCACCACATCTTCTTTATTCATTCTATTGATGGATTTGTTTCTGGACTCTACTCTGTTGCATTGAACTATGTGTCTGTTTTGTGCTTGTACCATACTGTTTGATAACTAAAGCTTTGTAGTACAGCTTGAAATCTGGGAATGTAATACCTCCAGATTTGTTTCCCGACCCCCGCTCTGGCCTGGAGTTACTTTAACCAGCAATGGCTAGATAGGAAAACTGCAGTTTTAGGCCACAGATAAAATTTCATTTGCTAAATCTGAGTCAGAAACACAGACACTGAATCTAAGGCTAAACCAATAACTATGAGAATAAACAGATTAAAGGAAGAAATGTAAGACCTAAAATATTTTTCTTCTAGGAAGGTAAATAATGTATTATCAGATATCTACTAATACTTTTCTATTTGGTTCAATATACATATGTCAAGTGTCTTCATCATCTCTTAAGCTAAACTAACAGTTTCCTGGAATCTACTTACTATGTCAATCTTGTTTCCTTAATATAAAGACACGTGAATACAAACATAGCCCCTTTCCCCACTATGTTCTTTAAATGGCTGCATATTATCACAGGATATCTACTCATTCTCAGAATTGAACACTGGATTATTTCCAAATGCTCAGTGTTAAAAAGGGCACTGAGATGAACACCCTTGTGGATAAACCTGTGGATATGTGGATATGTTCTTAATGATTTCCATAGGATATCGCTATGTCAAAAGTGTCAGAGGTCAAAACCTTATTCCTAAGATTTATTTTTTAAGGACTAAAAAAACATTTTTAAGTACAATCTATTCCCCACCATGGGGCTCGAACTCATCACCCCAAGATCAAGAGTTGCATGCTCTATGGACTGAGCCAGCCAGGTGCCCTCCTGAAGGTTTTTTAAATTTACACTGACAAACTCTCCAGAGAGATCATATTTACGCATACTCTATAGTAAGGTAAGTGTTTCATTATGTTATCCTGCACTATCATTGCTACATTTGTCAGGGTTTGGCTTTAACACTCAATACACTATCTAAAAGAAGCAAACATTTTTATTTAGGTATAATATATAGGAAGCTAAGTAGGTAGAGTCCATAATCTAAACTACACAATCTGAACAGTTTTAAAAAGGTACATCTCTGTAACACCATCCATACTAAAATATAAGAAATTTTCAACTCCCATGGCACCTGGGTGCCTCAGTCAGTTGCGCACCTGACTCATGGTTTTGGCTCATGTCGTGATCTCAGGGTTGAAGGATCGAACCCCACATTGGTCTCTGCGTTCAATGTGGTATCTGCTTGAGATTCTTTCTCCCACTATCTGCCCCTCCCATTTGTTTGTGCTCTCTCTCAAATAAATAATCTTTAAAACAACAAAAAATAGGGGCACCTGGGTGGCTCAGTGGGTTAAGCCTCTGCCTTCGGCTCAGGTCATGATCTTAGGGACATAGGATCGAGCCCCACATCAGACTTTCTGCTCAGCAGAGAGCCTACCTCCCCCTCTCTCTCTTCCTTCCTCTCTGCCTACTGGTGATCTCTCTCTGTGTTAAATAAATAAATAAAATCTTTAAAATCTAAATAAAAAAAAAAACAAAAAAAAGCTCATTTTCAAATCTCCAGGTTTCATTATGAGTCTTCTAAATCAATACTTTCCACCCCCATCCCAGCATAAAAAGCACAATTTTTTTTTTTAACTTCTATCACCATAAATTCACTTTACCTGTCCCTGAACTTCATACAGGCACTCTTTTTGTGTCTGGCTTCTTTTACCCAACATAATATCTTTGAGATTCATCCACAGTTTTGCGTGTTTCATTAGCTCACTATTTTTTTTTTTAATTTATTTGAGAGAGAGAGTGCATGAGTACAGGGGGTGGGGGTAGTCAGAGAGAGGGACCAGCAGACTCCGTGCCAAGGGCAGTCAGAGCCCAATGTGGGGCTTGATTCCACCACCTGGAGATCATGATTCCAGCTGAAACCAAGAATCGGTCACTCAATAGAACACGCCACCCAGGTGCCCCTAGCTCATTATTTTAATAATTAGTTCATCGTTTTTATTGCTGTGAAGTATTTCCCTGTATGAATGAACCACAACTTATTTTATCCATTTGCTTGTCAATGCCTCTTTGGGTTATTAGTTAGGAGCTTTTACGAGTAAGAGTGCTATAAATACTCTTGTGCATGTCTTTTTGGTAGATACATATATATATATACTCATTTCTCTAATGCTGTTTGTGGGATAGGTATTTGTATGGCTTTAGTGGGAACTGCCAGTTACTCAAAATCACTGACCTACTTTACAATCTCAAGAGTAAAGTGTGAGTTTCACTTATATAAATATAAATATATTTACCAATATATTGTCTAAACCTTTAAGTACTTGGTACATATGTCATGACAGAGTCCTTACATGTTCAACTTATATGTCAGTAATTTATTCTGAGTTTCATCTATAGTACACAGAGTACAATAACAAAGGAGGACAGTTGATTGAAATGGTTGATTCTTGGTAGAATGTGTCCCAATTATTATCCTGGTCAGCATGTTTGAGACCATGTAACATGCAAAAAATATCAGAGAAAAATCCCTATGATCTTTCAAGTCAAGCTATTTGCCTCCAAGATGAACACCTAAAATGGACAATCCACAATACGCCACAGAGTCAGCAATCTAAAGTCAAGGGCACTTTGGGGGCCCCTGGCTGGCTCAGCTGGTAGAGCATGTGACTCTTGATCTCTGGGTTGTGAATTTGAGCCCCAGGCTGGGTACAGAGATTATTAAAATCTTTTTTTTAAAAAAGTCAAGGGCACTTTTATCTCAAATCTAAATAACTTAAGAGATTCATATCTAATTGCTAATGCGTATTATACTCATAATAAGACTTCTCATCTCCATGAGAAATCTCAAAAGATGTACAGACTGACTAATAGCCACATCTGTCTCTGAGGATATATTATTATGTTTATTTTATGTAAGTAGACTGAACTTTTTAAGAGGTACGGCTAATGCAATAGTGAATCAGCCTCAAAAGCTACATCAATTGCCAACTCCAATTCTTTGTCCCCCATATAAAAACCAGTATGTAACTGTCTACCTGCTGAATCTACCGTCTGTTCCACAGCTGGAGCCAAGGCTGTTTGAATCTACACAGCGACCAAGAAGAGTGATTTTGGTGTGCAATGCAGGTGTCTCGCCATTTCCCAGTCATGCCCGGGGATCACAGCAGCACTGGTTATCTTCCACCTGTCCCTCAGGATGGCTGTGCCTTCTCTGGGAACCCATAGAGACACACTGCATCTGGGGGCCTCCAGCTGGGCTCACCCCTGGAGAGCTCTGGCACGGGGGAGGGAGGAAGGAGTGAGGCTAAGTATTCATCTCGTTTTCCTTGTCCATGTCTCACCATGGGCTGGCTGCATCCTTTAACCAAAGATCACAGGTCTGGTCAGGCAACCCCCTCCACATGGCCTCTTAGCCCTGGATTCTGGTAACCACTCCCTCCCTCTTCAGGCCTAGGGCTGGAGGGGGCACGTCTGCTACCAGCCTGAGGGAGCCCTGCTCTATCTCCCACATTTTCTCTCCCCTTTTGTGAGGAGTTTCTTTGCAATTTTTTTTTTAACTCACTGAGCCACCCAGGCGCCCCCCACCTTTTTTTTAAAGCAGGCTCCCTGCCCAGTGTGGAGCCCAACACAGGGCTCGAACTCACAACCCTGAGATCAAGACCTGAGCTGAAATCAAGAGTCAGATGCTTAACCAACTGAGCCACACAGGGGCCCCAAGGAGTTTCTTTCTTAATTCTAATTATCAGGTTTGTGTGTATCATGCTGTTTCTGTTCGGATTTTAACAGATATTGTAGTTTTGTCAAAGGACCAAGGTGAAGCCTCACAACAGAGGGAAAGAAAAGCATCATGAGAAACATCCTAGGGACATACCTAATCTCAGGAGGCCTGGAAGACGAAAGAGGAATACATGGGCATTCGTTCACAGATTACCTATAAAGAGCTGCTGCTATGTAGGATATGGTGGGGGTGGGGGGGCGCAAACGGACGTCATGTATGAGGTTCACATGTAGTGAGCACCTGTTATGTGCCAGGCCTGATGTACCGATCTTCATACATGTGCTGTCATCACGTGCTGTGTAACCCTGAGCAGACTTGTAACCTCTCTTCAGCCCAGCTTTTTACCTGCAAAATGGGAATAATAATAGGACCTACCTTGTGTCATTGAGAGAATTAAATAAGAAAATCCATGTTAAAGTGCCTAAGACAGGATATAATATATGTTCAGTAAATGTTAGTTACTAATAAAAGTGATATTAATTATAGTGATAGCCATAAGAATAATTAACCCTTGGGGTGCCTGGGTGGCTCAGTCAGTTAAGTGTCCGACTCTTGGTTTCAGCTCAGGACATGATCTCAGGGTTGTGAGCTGGAGCCCTGCATAGGGCTGGGCACTCAGCAGGGAGTCTGCTTGAAGATTCTCTCCCTCTGCTCCTCCCGCCTCACAGGTGTGTGTGTGTGTGTGTGCACACGTGCACATGTGAGTGTACATGCTCCAGTAAATAAATTCTTAAAAAAGAATAACCCTTATAACAATCTTCTGAAGTAGATCCCATTTTAAAGATGAAAAAAACTGAGGCCTCATGAGCTATGCCACAAAGACGACGCAGAAGGGAAATTAGCTCCTGATAGCAGGAAGAGAAGACTACGGTGATCTTCTGATTGTGCTTTCTGTATAAGTGAAAATTCTTCTATGAGCCGTAATTACCAAAAGACAACTAACCTGTTGGTCAACTGAAATGTAAATAAACACACGTTTAATGCATACACACCACACACACATACATACTAAAAAACAAAATAGAAACCAGGATATCTTTTAACTAAATACCCCCCTTTTTTTTTTGAGTCCTTGATTAACAAAATACCCCATGCTTACTGAATTCGACTACTGAGCGCACTAGCACAAAAAGGTTTGGTTGATGCCTTCTAAAATATTCTGTGAAGAGCTGTGGGACCACACATCTTAGATCTTTAACTGAGGATGAAAGCATTCTTGGGGAGTTACAGGGAGTCTGTAATTTTATGACCATGTAAGATAGAAAAAACTCTGTGTAAAAAGTAATACTATTCTTTAAAATTGATTGACGTCTTCTCATTGTTCAATAGAACATTTAATTACCCCTAAAGAAGTTTGACCACTTCCCTGTTTCACAGACTATACACCGCATACATTTAGGATCTTCAAATCTCCTGCCAAATTGACAGGTGTCTTATTTCTATTAAACACCAATAATAAAACATTTAAGAATCTTCCACTA
>PISX010017231.1:0-44083 GCA_004024625.1 Mellivora capensis | reverse complement strand
TAAGAGTGGACATTCTTGCCTTATTCCTGAACATAAGGAGAAAACATTCCATTTTTTAACATTAAATATGATATTGGCTAGAGATTTTTTTTTTTTAATTTGTCAGAGAGAGAGGGAGAGAGAGCAAGCGAGCACAGGCAGACAGAGTGGCAGGCAGAGGCAGAGGGAGAAGCAGGCTCCCTGCCAAGCAAGGAGCCCGATGCGGGACTCGATCCCAGGACACTGGGATCATGACCTGAGCCAAAGGCAGCCACTTAACCAACTGAGCCACCCAGGCGTCCCTTGGCTAGAGATTTTTTTTGTTGACTTTTCAGATTAAGGAAACTTTCTATTACTAGCTTGCTGAGAGTTTCTTTTTTAAAAGATTTTATTTATCTATCTGAAATAGAGAGAGTGAGAGGGAGAGGAAGAACCTGAGCTGGGGAAAGGGCAGAGAAAGAGGGAGAAGCAGACTCCATGCTGAGCATAGAGCCTGATTCGGGGCTTGGTCCCAGAATGCTAGGATCATGACCTGAGCCGGAGGCAGATGCTTAACTGACTGAGCCACCCAGGCATCCCTGATTTTCAAGTTTAACAAATATATATATCTTATTTACTTATTTGACGGGGGTGGGCAGGGAACACACAAGTAGGCAGAACAGCAGGCAGAGGGAGAGGGAGAAGCAGGCTCCCCACTGAGCAGGGAGCCCAATGCAGGGCTCAATCCTAGGACCCTGGGATCATGACCTGAGTTGAAGGCAGATGCTTAACCACCTGAGCCACCCAGGTGTCCCTGATTTTTAAGTTTTTAAATCACCCATGCATTTCTGAGATAAGTCTTACTTGAAGTATTATTTATTTTATGTCATATTTAATTTCATTTGCTAAAATATAAAGAACTTTTGGGTATGTGTGCATGAAGGATATTGGTCTGTAGTTTACACACCTTACAGTGAAGATCTTTGTCTGATTTTAGTATCAGGATGATACTAAATGAGTTGGGAAGTATTCTCTCTCCTTTAATTTTCTGAGTTTATGTAGAATTGGTATTATTTTTCCTTAGGTGTTTGGTAGGGTACACTAGTAAAGGCACTGGGGCCCAGAGTTTTAAGGAAGATTTTAAACTACATATTAAATTTGTTTAATAGGGGCTCCTGGGTGGCTCAGTGGGTTAAAGTCTCTGCCTTCGGCTCAGGTCATGATCTCAGGGTCCTGGGATCGAGCCTCACATAAGGCTCTCTGCTCCACGGGAAGCCTGCTTCCTCCTCTCTCTCTCTCTGCCTGCCTCTCTGCCTACTTGTGATCTCTGTCTATCAAATAAATAAATAAAAATCTTTTAAAAATAAATAAATAAATAAAATTTGTTTAATAAATATAAATCTGTTTAGGTTTATCTATTTCTTTTTTTAGTGAACCTTCGGTTTCATTTGCTTTTCTTTCTTTTTTTTAAAAGATTTATTTATATGTTAGAGAGAAAAGGAGCAGGGGGCAGAGGGAGAGAGAATCTGAAGCAGACTGTACACTGAGTGTGGAGCTGGACACAGGGCTCGATCTCCCAACCCTGAGATCAGCACCTGAGCTGAAACCATGAGCTGTTTGCTCAACCAACTGCACCATCCAGGCACCCCTCCTCTTCTTTTTCTAATTTCTTTAATGTGGAAGATGAAGTCATTCATTTGAAGCCTTTCTTCTTTCAAATATAGACATTTAGAACTCTGCATTTCCCCCTGAGTACTGCGTTAGCCCCTAATGTTGGTATGTTATCTTTTCATTTCATTTCATTTTTATTTAAAAAATTTTTTTAAGTAGACTCTATTCCCAATGTAGGGCTTGAACTCACGACCCTGAGATCAAGAGCCACACGCTCTACTGACTGAGCTAGGTGCCCCTGTTGTGTTTTCATTTTAATTCAGTGTAAACTCTAACCCCCTTGTTTCTTTTTTGACCCATGGGTTATTTGAAAGTATTTTTTTAAATTTCTAAATATTTGGGGATTTTCCTTATATCCTCTGATCTTTATTTCAAATTCAATCCCTTTTTTGATCAGAGAACATATATGATTTGATTGGTAAATGTTCCATGTACATTTGAAAAGAATGTGCATTTTGCTAGGTTGAGTATTTTATAAATGTCAATTAGGTTAAGTTGGTTGATAGTATTGTTTAACTCTATTACTTAATGAGTGATTGAGAAATCTATGTGACTATAATTATGAATTTGTCTACTTATCCTTGCTTTCTATCAGATTTTGCTTCATGTACTTTTAAGTTCTATTATCATGTATAAACCTTTTGGATTCTTATGTCCTATTACTGAGTTGACCCCTTTACTTCTTTAACCTTGGTGATACCCTTTGCTTAGAAATCTATTTTGTCTGAAAAAAAGATCTATTTTGTTTGACATTAACATAGCTACTTCTGCTTTCTTCTGATTAGTATTTGCATGGTCTAACGTTTTTCATCCTTTTACTTTTAACCTATTTGTTTTTCTTTAAGTTTTTTTTAATTTAATTTTATTTTAATTTATTTGTTAGAGAGAAAGAGAGAGGGAGAGCGCGCGCACAGGCAGACAGAGTGTCAGGCAGAGACAGAGGGAGAACCAGGCTCCCTGCTGAGCAAGGAGCCCCATGTGGGACTCGATCCCAGGACGCTGGGATCATGACCCGAGCCGAAGGCAGCTGCTTAACCAACTGAGCCACCCAGGCGTCCCTCTTTAAGTTTTTTTTTAAACAGCATCTGGTTGCTTTAAAAACATTTTAATTGGGGTGTTAGGAGTATATTCTGATGATTGATATGTTTGAATTTAAATCAACCATCATGCTTTTTGTTTTCTGTTCATCTTATCTGTTCTTTGTTGCCTTTTCTTTCTTTCTGCCATCTGTTGGATTAATTGGGTATGTTTCATGATTCCATTTTATTTTATATGCTTTGTTAGCTTATTAACTGTAACTTTGTTTTTGGTGGTTGCTTTAGGGTTTCTTTTTTTTTTTTTTTTTTTTAAAGATTTTATTTATTTATTTATTTGAGAGAGAGGCAGTGAGAGAGCATGAGCAAGGAGAAGGTCAGAGGGAGAAGCAGACTCCCTGTGGAGCTGGGAGCCTGATGCGGGACTCGATCTCGGGTCTCCGGGATCATGACCTGAGCCAAAGGCAGTCGTCCAACCAACTGAGCCACCCAGGCGTCCCTGCTTTAGGGTTTCTAATACATATTTTAGCTCATCACAGCCTATCCTCAAATAGGATTATGCCACCTTGTATAAAGCATAAGAACCATATATCCTATACTTCTAGGAGCTCAGTAACAGTAGCCTTAGTGCTATTGTGGTCACTCATTTCACATCTACAAATACTATGAACCCCGTAATACATTATTACATTTAAACATATTATACATATACATTATTACATTATTACTTTTTTTTAAGATTTTATTTATTTATTTATTTGACAGACAGAGATCACAAGCAGGCAGAGAGAGGGGGGGAAGCAGGCTCCCTGCTGAGCAGGGAGCCAGATGCGGGGCTCGATCCCAGGATGCTGAAATCATGACCGGGGCCGGAGGCAGAGGCTTTAACCCACTGAGCCACCCAGGCGCCCCTACATTATTACTTTTATTTGATATAATCAATTATTTTTGAGACCCTTTATACTTCTATTGTGGTAAATAAATAAAATCTACCATTTTAACAATTTTTAAGTGTACAATTCTCTAGCATTAAGTACATCCACAGTGTTGTGCAACCATCACCAGCCATCCATTTCCAGAATTTTTTTGTCATTCCAAATGGAAATCAGTTCCCATTAAACAACAACTCCTTTACCTAATCCTTGCAGCCCCTGGTGACCTCTGTTCTCCTTTCTGTTTCTATGAATTTGCCTATTCTGGTTACTTTATACAAGTAGAATCAGACAGTATTTGTCCTTTTGTGTTTGACTTATTTCACTTAGCATAATATTTTCAAAGTTCTCATGTTGTAGTATGTATCAGAATCTCATTCCATATTAAAGATGAAAATATTCCATTATCTATACACCATCATTTGTTTCTCTGCTCATCTGTTGATGGACACTTGAGTTGTTACCACATTTTGAGTATTGTGAATAACGCTGCTGTGAACACTGGTGTCCAAGTATCTGAGTCTCTGATTTCAGTTCTTTTGGGTATTTACCTAGGACTGGAATTTTGATTTTATGGTAATTCTTGTCCAACACTTTGAGGAACCAAACTGCCAAACTGTTTCCCACAACAGCTGCCTCATTTTACCTTCCACCAGAAATGCACAAGGGTGTCACTTTCTCTACCAATACTTACTATTTTCTGTTTTTCTAATAGTCATCCTAATAGATATAAAGTGAATTTTCATTGGGGTTTTGCTTTGCATTCCTAATGACAAGTGATCTTGAGAATGTTTTTCACGTGTTTCTTGGCCATTTGTATATCTTCTTTGGTCAAGGAGTGGTTCTCCAGCATGCCAGGCAAGACCTGTCACTTAGGCTGAGCTCAGAGGTCAGGTGGGAAGTCAGAAAATTGCACTTAATATAGACTTTGCTGGAATTCTCAAGGCTCACCACCACACATGCCAAATCCAATGTGATAGGATGACTCAGAAGTGGGATCAAGGCTGCTGATAAACTTCTGCCACAGTCATGAAGTCATGAAGTAAGGTAAGCCAGACCAGGTGAAGGGCACCAGTGGGTCCAGGTGGAAGGCCACTTTGTAATAGAATGACCGGAGAAGCATCCCCTGTCTTGACCTTGTTCCATAGCCTTTGAGAGTGGTCTGCTCTTTGTTTTTGTTTTTGTTTTTCTAAAATGTTTGAACACTTGGAGATTTTCATCTGACTTCTTAATGTGAACCCTTCAGAACATGGCCAATGAGGAACCTATTTTATTTTATTGCAGATGTGCCCACTGCCTGGCCCCCCGCCCATCTGACCCCTTTGCTCGCTTCTGTCAAGAATGTGGCTCTCCTGTCCCACCCATATTTGGCTGTCGTCTCCCACCCCCAGAAGGAGCTCAGGTGAGCAGCAGAATCTTCAAAAACTTCTTTCATTGGTTCATCTGATCTTTAGTAGCCACAGTAGCATAGTACCTGGCATTCATGATCCCCAAACGTAAATACTTGTTGAAAAAATTACAGCAGATTAATCTCTTATTGTCCAGTCTCTTACTAAGAATGGAAAACCTTGTTTGCGATGCCATTTCTTTCAGTGGCCTTAAAAAAACACAGACTGAAAAGGATACCTAAATCTTATTGTTTCAGTGATATGTGCATAGATAAATATCTATGTCTTACTTGCATGATATTCAGTTTATAACCTACGTACAGTAATATTTCTATTCTAGAAATAAATGGAGAGAAATACTAATTACAAGTCTTTGTATCCTTAAGATACATCATTCTGTCCAAAGATGCTCTTGGTGTAACCTATAGATGGATCAATTTAAAATTTTTGGCTATTAAGTATAGATAATAATTGGTATTAACCTACTAAAGAGTTTGTAGTTAGAAAAGATACATAGCCTACTAAAAATCAAAACCTTTGCCAAAGTGTGTTATCTTTTATGCATTTGAAACTTGGGGAGTTTTTTGGAGTAGGGTTTGCAAAATGAAATAAAAGGATCTATGATGTTGACTGAAAGGTAACCATCTTTAAAAAGGTAGTCACTAAGAAAAAGCCACTAATTCAGTGAGTTTAAGTCTAGAGTTCTAGAATATCTTCAAGCAAAGGGTGAGAATCTAAATAGATATATTTTTTACAATTTATTCCAACATATTGCTCAAGATTGTTGTAGAAGTTAATTTAATTTACTATAAAATACCTTGAACTTCATAAAGAAGATAATACAGCAAATAAAACATGAACAGGTCCCAGCAGTTTAGATTTTCCCTGCTTGTATTCATTCATTGGTACAGTGTCAAAGATATTTTTTACTTGCCTGAAAACAGATTTTTTCAAAGATTATATTTATTATTTTAAAGAGAGAGATAACATGAACAGGGGATGGGACCAGGGAGAAAGAGAGAAAGAATCCCAGTTAGACTCTGCTGAGCACAGAGCCTGATGTGGGGCTCGATCCCAGAACCCTGAGATCACAACACAAGTTGAAACCAGGAGTCAGTTGCTCAACCAACTGTGCAACCCAGGTGCCCTGGAAAACAGATTTTCAGAACTTTCTTTGTTCCTTTAGGGAGGAAAGGTCATTCAAAGATTATAAATATGTTATTATTTATTTATTTTATTATTATTATTTTTTAAGATTTTATTTACTTATTTGACACAGAGATCACAAATAGGCAGAGAGGCAGGCAGAGAGAGGGAGAAGCAGGCTCCCCGCTGAGCAGAGAGCCCGATATGGGGCTCAATCCCAGGACCCTGAGATCATGACCTGAGTTGAAGGCAGAGGCTTAACCCACTGAGCCACCCAGGCACCCCAATATTTTATTTATTTTTAAAAGATTTTATTTATTTATTTGACCAAGAGAGAGCACAAGTAGGGGGAGCAGCAGGCATAGGGAGAGGGAGAAGCAGGCTCCCTGCTCAGCTTGCTCCTAGGACTCTGGGATCATGACTTGAGCCAAAGGCAGACTTTAACCAACTGAGCCACCCAGGTGCCCCAAGGTTATGAATATTTTATTTTATTTTATTTTATTTTTTTAGTAGGCAGAGAGGCAGGCAGAGAGAGAGAGAGGAAGCAGGCTCCCTGCTGAGCAGAGAGCCCGACGTGGGGCTCGATCTCAGGACCCTGAGATCATGACCCAAGCCGAAGGCAGAGGGTTAACCCACTGAGCCACCCAGGTGCCCCGGTTATGAATATTTTAAATGACAAACTTTGAAACATCTATATTATCCCCAAAATAATATTTGTTAATATGCTATAATATATAAAACAGATTTGTAATTTAAACTCTTTATTTGCTACTTATTGTGTCCTGCTCTCAGCTGGGTTTCTGGGATTCAAAGGGGTGGAGCCTGCTCCTAGGATCCTAGACCCAAAACACTCGGAGTCTTGTTAGACAGATGGAGAAGTGCGCCTTACAGCTCCAGATCCACCCTTCATTGCCCTGTCTCATCGGTCTTAGAGCTGGACCTTTTAAACATTTCTCCTGTGCCAGCTAGCTAGATGTTAATTTTTGTTAGTAGAGAAACATTGCTGCTGGAGGGACACTGCAGGATAATGGGCTTGGATTTTCTTCCTGGTTCTGATATGCTTTTGTATCCTTGTGCTTTGATGGTGCTCAACTAACCTTCAGGAACCCAGCTGTTTGCCAGGAAATTTTAGCAGCCTGCCTGCACATGGCTCCCCAGAAGGAGATTTCCAGACAGGTTTCACTGGACCCAATTTTTTGCTTTTTGCTTGCCAGTTCAGGTCTGCATCACCCCAGTTAAACTTCTCTGCTATCCAATGGTCAACAGCCATACTCCTTTTCCTCCCCATTTATTTATCTTTTCTGTAATAAATATTATTATGTATATTACAACTATATATGTTATAAACTGAAAATGCAGTGTTACATGATCTTATGTCATTTAAAGATGAGAAAAAATATTTATGTACTCATTTATATTTACTCACATATTTATCAAATCTGGTCTCTAATTTCTTCATTTCTTTCCTGTGAACTCAGGTTATCATCTAGTGTCACTTATTTTCAGCCTGGTGGACTTCCTTTACTAAAGGCACATCTGTTTGACATTTCTCTCTGTCTTTGTTTATCTGAGAATATTTATTTTGCATCCTCTTCTGAAGGATAGTTTTACTGGATGTAGAATTCTTGTTTGACAGGATTTACTTATTTATTTGAGAGAGAGGGAAGGGAGGGGCAGAAGGAGAGGGAGAATCTCAAGCAGACTCCCTGCTGAGCATGGACCCTGATGTGGGACTCTTATCTTCCAACCCTGAGATCACATGACCTGAGCCAAAACCAAGAGTTGGATGCTTAACCAGCTGAGCCACCCAGGTGCCCCTTGTTTGACAGTTATTTTTAATTTCAGTCCTTTGAATACATTATTCTCCTACCTCTGACCTGCATGGTTTTTGATGTATGTGATAAGTAGTTTTTTTCTCTTGCTACTTTTAAGACTTTTCTCTGTCTCTGACATTCAATAATTTGACTATAGTATGACTAAGTGTGGGTCTCTTTTTGTTTATCTTTCTTGGAATTGATTTTCTTGGAGCTATGGATTCATGTTTTTCTTTAAATGTGGGAAGTTTCTGGCTATTATTTCCTCGCTTTTTTTTTGCCTTTTCTCTCTCTCCTTTCCTTCTAGGATTCCTGTTACATGTATGTTGATATGCTTTATGTTGTCCCACAGGTGTTTGATGGTTTGTTTATTTTCTTCCATCCTTTTTCTCTCTGTTCTTCAGATTGGAACATTTCTATTGGACATATTCATGTTCAATTCTTTTTTCTGTCATCTCTGATCTGCTATTGAGTCCCTCTGGAGAATTTTTTTCCCCCATTTCAGTTATTTTAATTTTAAAAATTTAATTTTCATCTTAATTTTGGGGCACTTGGGCTGCTCAGTCAATTAAGCATCTGCCTTCCACTCAATTCATGATTCTAGGGTCCTGGGATCGAGCCCTGCATTGGGCTCCTTGCTCAGTCGGGAGCCTGCTTCTCCTTCAGCCTGATGCTACCCCTGCTTGTCCTTGTGTGCGCTCTCTCTCTCTCTGTCAAATAAATATATGAAATCTTTAAAAACAATAATAACCTTCAGGTTCTTATATGGTTCTTTTAAAAATATAATTTCTATGTCTTTATTGAGAGTCCTTATTTTTTGGATCATTGCCATCATACTTTCTTTATCTTGTAAACATGGTTTCCTTGAGGGATGCCTGGATGGCGCAGTTGGTTAAGCAGTTGCCTTCAGCTCAGGTCATGATCCCAGGGTCCTGGGAGTGAGTCCCACATCAGGCTCCTTGCTCAGCAGGGAGCCTGCTTCTCCCTCTGCCTGCTCTGCCTGCCTCTCCCCGTGCTTATGCTCTCTCTCTCTCTCTCTCTCTCACTTTCTCTCTGACAAATAAATAAAATATTTAAAAAACAAACAAACAAACATGGTTTTCTTGAGTTCTTTGAACATTTTTATAATAGCTGTTTTGAAATCTTTGTAAAGCCAACATTTGGGGATACTATATCAACTGTTTTTTTTCTCCCTGAGTATAGGTCACACTTTCTTGTTTTTCACATGCCTCATAATTTTTTTCCTTGATTCTGGACATTTTTTATTTAAAGATTTTATTTATTTATTTGACAGACAGAGATCACAAGTAGGCAGAGAGATAGGCAGAGGGGGAGGGGGAAGCAGGCTCCCTGCGGAGCAGAGAGCCTGATGTGGGGATCAATTCCAGGACCTTGGGAGGTAGAGGCTTACCCCACTGAGCCACCCAGGTGCCCCAATTCTAGACATTTTAGATGATATATTATAACAACTCTAGACTCTGGCTTTTTTTTCATAGTGTTGTTTTTCTTTTTCTTTTTTTTTTTCCTGCTGTTTTTATTGTTAATTACTGGGATTAATTTTTTCTCATGTTTGTCTCCCCTGAAATGTGTGGCCACTGATATCAGGTTTTTTGTTTTTGATTTTTTAAATATAATTTTTTATTTTTTATTAATGTATAATGTATTATTATGTTCTTGTTTTTATTTTTAAGCCTGGGGACACCCTGGGTCTGCATAGCTTAGTGCTCAACTGAAGACTGGCCAGAAGTTGTACTCAATTACCTTGGTCCAATAAGGCTTCCACTCTCTGCTGATGGATCTGTGTGGGCTGGACCGAACATTCAAGCTTCAGGCTATTTTCAAGTCTACCTCAGCTTTCACTTTATACTGAACTCCTTTGCATCTCCATGTGTAGCCTCCATCAGCCAGAGATGTGTGAGTGGCTTACGCCCACTGTGGTTTATGCTATACATGTGCATATCTTCCAGTCAACTAAAGATATGTGGGGAGCTTATCAAGCTCCCTATATTTGACTTACCTCCTGGAACTTTGTGTTAAATCCCTGGCTTGTTGCCTCAAACAGGACAATGATTTCAGGCATAATTATAGAGCCACTGGCCCTCTCTGTTTGCTGGCCACTGAGACTGTCATCTTAACAATGTTCCAAATCAAGGGAGCCCTGCCCAGCAGCAGCTATGAAGCTGCTGGTTTTCACAGCCTGTCCTGCCCCAGTGAAGCTCTCACACTGACAGAGCTGAAGGAGGATGGGAACAGCCTCAAGCAGGAACCACATAGACTTGTGTTCTTATCTGCAATTCACCACTTTTCAGTTTGCTGTGTACCTTTGGTGACTTTCAGAATCTGGAATGGTCTTTTGAATCTGAAATGACAGTTTTATCCAACTTTATAATTGTTTTTCGTAGAGAGGAGTTGTGGGTTTCCTTACTCCATTGTGCTGTAAGATATATTTTTCTTTTTTTTATATGTCTATTTTCCACAATAAACATATTCTTACTCACAATAATAAGAGTAGGTAATTATTTTTAAAGATTTTTTTTACAAAACAAATTAAATCTTTTTTTTTAAAGATTTTATTTATTTGAGAGAGAGAGAGAGGGAGAGAGAGACAGAGCATGAGCAGGGGGAGGGGCCGAGGGAGAGAGAGAAGCAGACTCCTGGCTCACCGGGGAGCCCGATGCCAGACTCAATGCCAGGACTCCAGGATCATGACCTGAGCCGAAAGCAGATGCTTAACCGATGCTTACACCTTCAGTTTTTGCATCCCAAGACAAACCTCTTTCTTTGTGCAGATGGGCTTATGTGCAGAGTGCGGAAACATGGTGCCCATGAACACTCCCATCTGTGTGGTGTGTGAGGCCTCTCTTACCCTACAGCTGCAGCCACAGGCCAGCCTCCGCTTGAAGGTAATGAAATGTGATTCTGTAAAAACATGAATAAAATACATAGAAAGTGACATGTAAGTCGTTAAATGTCTTCAGCTGGTGGAGTTGGTGAACAATTGATAAACTTGTATCTAAACAAAATCCACTCTAATTTTTGGGAAGGCATGCTGCGGAAGAACTTTACCTGCCAATAGGATCTATAATTACTAAGAGAGATGCATAGAGATGTCTTCCTTGAACATGGATTTGGGCAAAATGTGTACAGTTAACTTAGGGCTGGGATCCTCTTTAAGTCATTACTGAAAAAGATCTGATGATTCACGTGACTGGGGCAATTACCTCCTTATGAGACCCCCACCTCTCACACAATGATTTGGGGCTAAAGGTAGTGTAACCACAGCTCTGCATCAAGCAGAACTTTAGCTTGGTATCATACAAAATCTACTTGGAAGTGAGCTTTGCAATGACCTACTACATTTTTCCTCACTTCATTTTGTCAGAGCTCATTATTTGGGAGATTAGAAAATTGTTCTCATCTCTCAACTACTTTGTAAGGAAAAATGTTACCCCCAGTAACTAAGTTGGGTCCGCTAAATTGCATAGAACCATTCAACTAGACATTGCAAATGCTGTGGGTGAGGTAGCAAATGAGGGTATTGACTTTTTTAAAAAGATTTTATTTATTTATATGAGAGAGAGAAAGAGCACGAGAGGGTGGGGGCAGAGGGAGAAGCAAACTCCCTGCTGAGCAGAGAGCCAAAAATGGGGCTCAATCCCAGGGTCCTGGGATCACAGCTTGAGCCAAAGGCAGACGCTTAACAGACTGAGCCTGAGCCACCCAGGCACTGAAGGGTAATGACTTTTTATTTTTTTATTTTTTTATTTTTATTTATTTTTTTTTTTTTACTCTTATGGTGGTTTATTGATGTCACAAACAAAGCATACTTTATTTTTATTTGAACTGGTCAGTTAAAACATTCTATGCAAGGCAAACACTTCATCATGAAATATTTAAATTAAAAATAAATAACTCAGTTCCATCCTACAGAAATCTCTAGCTGGGGTAATGACTTTTTAAAAAAAATGTCCTCATCACAGATGTTTAGCATCTTCTTTAAGGTAGTCTGATAGTGGCCTCAATCTCAAGTCATCGCTATGGACATCTTTGAGTACAGTGACTATGACCTAAAATCATTTCTATCTGGGGGTCATGGTCACTGCTCTTCGAGGAAGTGAGCCACAACATGGTGTCAGAAAGTCACCAACAGAACCATTAGAGAGACCTGTTGACCAAGAAGACTATTTACTGGACCTAAAACAGGAAGGTAGACTGCCACTTTGACTGTGTTGATTATCTCAGAAGAGAGGAGGCAGGGGAGGGTGTTAATAGGGTTTTAGTACTACACTTGGGTGACTTTTTAAAAAGGGAGTTTGACAAGCATGAACCCTAAGGTCAGTTAGGGACTTTGGGTGATAATGATGTGTCTCTGTGGGTTCACTGGTTGTACCGAGTGTACCATCCTGGTGTGGGATATCAGCAGCGGGGGAAGTTGTATGTGCGTGGGAACAGGGAGTAAGTATATGGGAACTCCTTGTAATTTCTGCTCAGTTTTGTTATAAACCTAAAACCACTCCAAAAAAATGAAGTTTATTAGTTAAAAAAAATTTTAAAGGGAGTTTTGCAAGGCAGGCTTGAGGGCCAAGTTAGTTTGGATCAGGCTAAGTTATGATATGCTAGTTTTCTTTTTTAATTTTTTTAAAAATGTATTTATTTGTCAGAGAGAGAGGGAGAGAGAGAGAGCGAGCACAGGCAGACAGAGTGGCAGGCAGAGGCAGAGGGAGAAGCGGGCTCCCTGCCGAGCAAAGAGCCTGATGTGGGACTCGATCCCAGGACGCTGGGATCATGACCTGAGCCGAAGGCAGCTGCTCAACCAACTGAGCCACCCAGGCGTCCCATGATATGCTAGTTTTAAAAATAGTTGATTTAAATAAAAATTTAAATATTTAAATAAATTTTAATAATTTATTTAAGTAAAAAATTTTAGCCACTGGGTGGCTCAGTCGGTTAAGCATCTGACTCTTGATTTTGGATCAGGTCATGATCTTAGGGTCGTGAGATTGAACCCCACTTCAGGTTGTGTGCTGGGTGTGTGGTCTCCTTAAGATTCCCTCTCTCTCCTTGCCCCACCCCAACTCACTCTCTCTCTCAAAATAAATAAATAAAAACTGTATACATTTAAGGTGATGATGTTTTAATATACATGTACATAGTGAAATGATTACTATATTCAAGCTAATTAACATATCCATCTTTGTGGAGTGGAAATTTGCTGAGAGTAGATTTTAGGTGTTTTCACTATACATGTATGCATGCACATGTGTGCTCTCTCTCACACACACACACACAGAACTGTTAATGATGTGGGAATATATTAATTTTGGATTGTGGGACCTGTCAGTGTGAAGATCCTGAAGTAAGCTGTTGGACTAAATAAGTAAGCAGCCTTATTGATTTTTAGTCTTTCCAGAATATTTCCTGAAGCAAACAGATTTTATTATTTTTGTTTGATCTTGATATTTCTTTAACACAGGGACAGGAAATTTGATTCACTCTCAGTGAGTATCTGAGAGTCATCAAATCTTTTCTGAGTCTCCAGGAAGACCACAACCCTAAATCTCACAGAAAAGCTCTGGTAATTACAGATTATGCTACAGGGACTAAGCAACTTTGAAGAATGCTGAACCAGCGAGTGTTAGGATCCATGAGGAGCAAGTCTGTGATTCTCTGCCATTTTCAATATGAGTCAGTTGGCCGTTTGCACTTTAGGAGTTCTTTGAGTTGCAAGAACTAGAGTGAAATTAACCAGCCTTGGAAAGACCAGGGACTTCATAGCCTACCTAGTGGCATTGGAACTACAGTCCTGGGAGTTGGACTTTCTTTTGATTGTTGTCGTTGCCTCTACAGCTTCAGGACACACCATGTCAGTTTCAGGACACCTGGGAAATGTAGGCACTGGAGGGAAAAGGAATATTTGAGTGTCAGCAGTCATTGATAAGTGAAGGGGATAGTATCCTGATAGTGCAGGAGGGTCCAGCGACTGAACAGGTGTTAGCAAACCTTTAATAGCTCATCTCTAGTTGGAATATTTTAATATTCCTTCTTTCTTTCTTTCTTTCTTTCTTTCTTTCTTTCTTTCTTTCTTTCTTTCTTTCTTTCTTTCTCTTTCCTTCCTACCTTCCTTCCTTCCTTCCTTCCTTCCTCTCTGTATTGCTACTTATCCTCAGTTTCCTAACTTGGAAAGTTGTACTTACCATTTATTTTCTAAGACAGTCTTCTCATTTTTGCATTTCTGAGTAAGAAACTACAGCGCAAACCTAAATTCATTGACATGAAATCTTATAGGCAGTTTACAAGATGACTTGTAAACACATAGGTAACTTTTTGCTAGTCCTGGGCTTTTCTGTTTATTGTTCAAGCCATAAGATTGAGAGCCTACCATCATGTTTTCCACTGGGGGAAAAAAAGAAATGAAAAAACTCACACATAATCAGTGCAAAATTTTTTATTTGCCTTCCCGAGGCCAAATGAATACCTGTTTTCAGTTTGTTTGTTCATTTTGGGTTGTTTCTTTTAAAACGATTTTCATTTGTCTAACACTATGTTATAATCATTCCTAAACCAATCCAATTTCAGGGTCTTGGTGCTAAAATAAAGTCCATATCTGACTGATTGAAAAGACTGCTTGATGATTTCTTTGCACAATTGTTTGCTCAGAGAAAAATGTGTTTCTTGTTCCTTGTTTTCAAGGAGAAAGTAGTCTGCCGAACCTGTGGTACAGGGAATCCAGCTCACCTGAAATACTGTGTCACCTGTGAGGGGGCCCTGCCTTCATCTCAGGAGGTAAGTTGACAGCATGGGCCAGACCTCTGTTTGGTGGGTGCTCAAAGTCCAGTGTCAATAATAATGAAGAGGGGTGCCTGGGTAGCTCAGTCGGTTAAGTGTCTGCCTTCAGCTTGGGTCATGATCCCAGGGGCCTGGGATCGAGCCCCATATCAGGCTCTCTGCTCAGCGGGGAGCCTGCTTCTCCCTCTCCTTCCCACTCCTGTTCTCTCTCACTATCTGTCTCTTTCTCTCTCTCTCTGTCAAATAAAATCTTTAAAAAATAATAATAATTATGAAGAAATATAATCTGCAGAGGAGGGAAGAAGTAGGAGGTTGGAGAGAGACACAGAAGGCAACATTTCTAAATGTGGAGAGGACTTTATATATTCACCAATACAAAACTGTTTTCAAAGTCTTAACTCCAGGGGGATTCAATAAAATCAGCAATTTCTTTTTTTTTTTTTTAAGATTTTATTTATTTTGTTTGACAGAGAGATCACAAGTAGGCAGAGAGGCAGGCAGAGAGAGAGGAGGAAGCAGGCTCCCTCACGAGTGGAGAGCCCGATGCGGGGCTCTATCCCAGGACCCTGAGATCATGACCTGAGCCGAAGGCAGAGGCTTTAACCCACTGAGCCACCCAGGCGCCCCTAAAATCAGCAATTTCCTACAATTTCCTTCGATAACTTTGCCTGGAAGGCTGGTGGCATCCAGTGGAGAAGTAGACCCCCTCGTATTTCATTCATGGTCACGTATGTCTTCGCTGACTATGCCATGCTGTTTTTTGAAATCGAGAACATGGTGGGTACCCGCTTCTGGATTTTCTACCAGTCTATTTTGAGTATTTATAGTGAAGGAATATTAGTACATGCAACCGAAATTGATGTTATTACCTGTCAGGGATGTAGTGGTTTCTGGGTCTCACCTATCAGCAGAACTGTTTCAGGAATTACAAAAAAACAAATTACAAAATTGAATTTGTTTTCTGTACTTGATTTCTCTTTGAAGGGTATATCAGAGTTTGGATGTCACAATAAGAGTATATACTATTGAAGTGCCAAAGAAGTAACAGTGTGTAGTCAGTCTGATAGCTTATATCTTTTCTTTGTTTAATGGTATTAATATGAATGGAATAAAATACCTTTTCTTTCTGTAAAGCAATGTTATGTTTTAAAAAATCCACTTGAACAATAGAGGCATTTATTTTTTTTAAGATTTTTTTTTTTTTTTTTTTAGTTTGGGGAGTATGCACAAATGGAGGTGGGGGGCGGGGGGCGGGGAGGATGAGTGGAGGGGGAAGGAGAAAAAAGGGGGAAAGAATCTCAGTCTCACAGCAGTGGGATCATGACCTCATCCAAAATCAAGAGTTGGATGCTTAACCAGCTGAACTCCCCAGGCGCCCTGAATAGTAGATGCATTTAAATAAAAGAGCTGAAGGCTTTCTATTTAGAAACCCAGATCAGCAAGTTTTATATCAAAACCCTGTTGTAGCAGGAGGATATATTTGAAATTTAAGTCTGAAGCAAAAGGGTGCAAAGCATTTCTATCTTGATTTTGTCAAGGAGGCTCACTCTTTCACAGAAATAGGGTAAAGGTTAAGTATTTACAAACAGAGATCTTTGTTCTGTCTTTCTGGATAGATGTCTGTTTTTTTTTTTTTAATATTTTATTTATTTATTTGTCAGACAGAGTGAGCGCAGGCAGACAGAGTGGCAGGAAGAGGCAGAGGGAGAAGCAGGCTCCCTGCCGAGCAAGGAGCCCGATGTGGGACTCGATCCCAGGACGCTGGGATCATGACCTGAGCCGAAGGCAGCTGCTTAACCAACCGAGCCACCCAGGCGTCCCTGTTTTTGAATAACGAAACCGTCCCTGAAGTGAAACAGGATATAGCTAAGCAAATAAAGTTGACTAAAATATCAGTCCTGGGGCACCTGGGTGGCTCAGTGGGTTAAAGCCTCTGCCTTTGGCTCAGGTCATGATCCCAGGGTCCTGGGATTGAGCCCCACATCGGGCTCTCTGCTCCGCAGGGAGCCTGCTTCCCTCTCTCTCTCTCTGCCTGCCTCTCTGCCTACTTGTGATCTCTGTCTGTCAAATAAATAAATAAAATCTTAAAAAATAAAATAAAATATCAGTCCTGGAGGAAAAAATGGTCCTTTGAAAATGTCTTCCCTAGTGTGCATGTTCTTAATATTGTATGTGGGATTTCTCAGTTATAGCACTGATTGATTGATTCATTCATTCAGTAACCATTTGCATGACTCTAATGTGCCCAGGTACAAG
Source organism: Mellivora capensis (assembly GCA_004024625.1). Classification (NCBI taxonomy): domain Eukaryota; kingdom Metazoa; phylum Chordata; class Mammalia; order Carnivora; family Mustelidae; genus Mellivora; species Mellivora capensis. The sequence continues at coordinate 27,098 of PISX010017231.1, read as the reverse complement.
GTACTCTGTTAGTGGGGGAAAAATGTGAAGTGTAGTCCTTTCTCCTAAAGAAATCAGGGTCTATGGGCACCTGGGTGGCTCAGTTGGTTAAGTGACTGCCTTTGGCTCAGGTCATGATCCTGGGGTCCAGGGATTGAGTCCTGCATCAGGCTCCCAGCTCCGCGGGGAGTCCGCTTCTCCCTCTAACTTTCTCCCCTCTCATGTTCTCTCTCACTCTCTCTTTCAAATAAATAAAGTCTTAAAAAAAAAAAAGAAATCAGGGTCTAGTGGAAAGCAGGAGAAAGAAGGGAAGCTGACATATGGAGCCTGACCCTGTGCTAAGCATCCCTCCATACTTAGTTGCCCTGAGCCATCTGAACACCACCTACAGACCTGTGGAGAGGCTCTTGTATTGAAGAGGTTGCATGAAGTCATAGATATAATCAGATGGCCTGGGGTCAAATCGTAGGTCTTGCCTTCTTCATGCCTCAGTTTCCAATCTCTGTAAAACACAGGTGACAATGGCACCTGCCTCACAGGTCTGTCCTGTGGTTTGATGTGAGGTTAGAGGGACTGTGCTCAGCACTACATGCCTGCGCAGTAGGTGATCACATAGTAGTGACAAATACTCTCATCCTCATTTGTCTGATGAGGAAATCTATTCCTAGGCCATAAGAAAGTAGCCAGAGCAAAGATTCTAATCCAGGCCTACCTCACGAAGTTTCAGGAATTCTCATGAAACAATTGTCTCTCCCCAAAATAAAATAATTCCTTTTTTTTTAAAGATTTTATTTATTTATTTGACAGAGACAGCGAAAGAGGGAGCTGGATGCGGGACTCGATCCCAGGACCCTGGGATCATGACCTGAGCCAAAGGCAGACACCTAATGACTGAGCCACCCAGGCACCCCACAATAATTCTTTTCATGTGTCAGGGGTGGAAAATAAATTCACATTTCCAGACAAAAACCAGAGCTCTAAAGGAAAGAAGATAAACCTCAATTGTGACATTCTGCTTACATTCTTGCTTATAAATATCGTTTTGGTAAATCAATGGTAGGCTTGCTACCTTCGGTTTTGAAGATACTGAGGAATATCAAGATGTATGAGGGACCAGTTTTATCAACTTGCGGAATGTGTCTTCCTTGGACGAATTTATTAATTGGTGAAGTTCATCACAGATTTACTCTTTGGGGCAAAAATACCTTATTCCAGGGCTTGCATTAATTTGGGGCTTCCCCCCCACCCCGGATTCAGAGGAAGAATGCAGAATATAGTATTGATGTGTCTATTGATAAATGCCATTGTGTTCCCCAGTGCATGCGCAATGGAGAGAAACCCCCTTCTCCGCCCACTAAGAAAGGGGAGACCATTTCCTGCTCCAAGTGTGGTCGCAGGAATGACAGGGAAGCTTGCTTCTGTGACTGGTGTGGAGCCAAGGTGGGTATTTTAAATCTGAGCTTCTTGGTGCCAAGGCCTCACCTCTCTCTAGAGAGAGCCAGTCTCCCCCCACCCCCTTGCAGAAATCACTTCTTGGGATTTGAGTACTAGCACCTATTTAGGTAAGAATCTGGAGACAGAGATAATTAATTCTCTTGAATTAAGAAAGCTCTGTTGTTTCTGTTTTGCCTTGCATTTCTTTGAGGTTAAACTCTTTCGATGATTTACTGACTCTTGGTATTTCTTCTTTTATTAATTATCTACTTACCTTTTTTTTTTTTTTAAAGATTTTTAAACTTATTTTAGTAAAAGAGAGAGAGAGCGCTCATTCAAGTGGGGGGAGGACAGAGGGAGAGGGAGAATCTTCAAGCAGACTCCCCATTGAGTGTGGAACCTGACATGGAGTTCGATCCCAAGACCCCAAGATCATGACCTGAGCTGAAACAGAGAGCCACCCGGGTGCCCCTTACCTTTTTTTTTTTTTTTTTTTGACAGACAGAGATCACAAGTAGGCAGGGAGGCAGGTCGTGGGGGGAGCAGGCTCCCTGCTGAGCAGAGTCTGATGTGGGGTTCGATCCCAGGACCCTGGGATCATGACCTGAGCCAAAGGCAGAGGCTTTAACCCACTGAGCCACCCAGGCGCCCGCCCCTTACCTTTTTTTTTTTTTTTAAAGATTTTATTTATTTATTTGTCAGAGAGAGAGAGAGCAAGCACAGGCAGACAGAGTGGCAGGCAGAGGCAGAGGGAGAAGCAGGCTCCCAGAGAAGAGAGAAGGGAGAAGAGAGAGGGAGAAGAGCCACCCAGGCGTCCCGCCCCTTACCTTTTTAATGAAACACTCAAAGTCATTTCTTTGAATAAGTATTGCATATAAACATAGAGCAGGTTTCGTGTAAAGAGTTAATCTCCCTTCTCATCCCAGGCCCACAGAACCTATCCCAAGAAGCCATCACAGTTACCTAGTGTGTGAGTGTTCTTTGAGCCATTCAGTGTATTAATAAGTAAACTAGTAGTTTCATACAAGACCAGTGCTCTAACCCCTGAGCTATGGGGCCAGTAGTTTCATACAGATACTAATTCTGTTCCTTTCAGCTAGCAATGTGCCTCGTTAGTAACCTCCTCATTCTTTTCAGTGGCTCCATAATAGACCACCATCTGCATGTACCATGATGCATTTAAGCCATCCCCTCTTGCCAGACATTTAGGTTGTTTCCAGTTACTTTGTCTAAAACCACAATCCTGCAGGGAATCGTCTTAAATATACTTCTTTGTGTACTTGTCCATCTGTAGAATAAGTTCTAGAAGGTGGACTTGCAGAGTCAGAGTCATATGTTATTTTGATGGCTGGGGATTGTATGGTATGACAATAATTTATGCGGAAAAATTTATGAAAGTGTGGAAATATTTTCTGTCCTCTAGCCAGGCCTCTCTGTTTGCTACTCTGTTTGCCCCAAATGTGGAGCCAGCAATCACCCATCTGCTCAATTCTGTGGTTCCTGTGGTATTTATGTGACGTCCTTGGCAAGACTTAGCCTGGACAACAGCCTGGCCCTAGCTGCTGGAGGACTTGGCTCTTTTCCTCAGGTGAGAGACCTCCACTGTAGGAAGCACTGGTGCTGGGGGACAAGCTTAAGGCGCTGAATTTTTTCCTCTACCTTGTGGATCAACCTGGGGAAGAAGAGCCAAAATATGTGACCTTTACCTTGGATTTTCAACTAGATGTGTAAATAAATTTAATCAATTTAGGTTTTAAACACTCGAGTGATTTCAGAATTCAAAGATTTATTTGTAGAAGGTTGAGGTTTAATTGCATTTGCAAGACTACTAATATAAATAATGTAAATCAATACAATAGCATGAAGGAGAAGTGGATTTAAAATGCATTTTTAAAAATTTTTTTTAATTTATTTATTTGTCAGAGAGAGAGGGAGAGAGAGCGAGCGAGCACAGGCAGACAGAGTGGCAGGCAGAGGCAGAGGGAGAAGCAGGCTCCCTGCTGAGCAAGGAGCCCGATGTGGGACTCGATCCCAGGACGCTGGGATCATGACCTGAGCCGAAGGCAGCCACTTAACCAACTGAGCCACCCAGGCGTCCCAAAATGCATTTTTTTAAAAGATTTTATTTATTTGTTTGAGGCAGACAGAGAGAGAGAGAAGGAGAAGCACAAGTGGTGGGTTGCGGGGGGAAGGGCAGAGGGAGAAGCAGACTCCGCACTGAGCAGGGAGCCCAACACTGGGCTCAGTCCCAGGACCCTGAGATTATGACCTGAGTGGACTGCAGACACTTAACCGACTGAGCCACCCGGGCGCCCTGAGTCAGACGTACTCGCCACGAATTTCATGTAGCATACCAGGAACTTTACTCCTGCTCTTTTATATTTTAGAAAACTTTCAGCAGATATATGAAATTACTTTTGCCATTTATAACAACGGTGTACAATTTAAGGAAAATCTTACAAGATTATCTTCAGAAGGACTTAATCTCTAACCAGCTTGGTGTTAGTCTTTTATAAATTTTTCTAAGCTAAATAAAAGCTTTTCAGGTTTCTTTTTAGTTCTTCATTAGAAGAATTTGAAGATTGATGATAGTTATTAGAGAGAGTGCCCATGCATTCAGCAACTTTGCATCCCTTTTTAGGGAGCTCCTGGCCTTCATAACCCAGACTGAGACTTACAGATCCTGGGACTGCGAATAGCCCATATGGAACCATATGCTAATGAGACAAAAGGGTTCTTTCCTCAAGACACTTCACTGCGATCTTTTGGAAATTGATTGTAATATGATTTTGTTAGAAAGACATTTTCTTCCTTCTACCAGAAAAATTGTCCTAATAAATATGCAGACATATAATGCCCACCATGTGAATTGTATCCCTTTAGATGCAGTGAAGTTGTACAGTGCACAAACTACATAACCTTACATGATGGTCCTCTCAAGAGCCCACATCCAGATGCAGGAGTATCTCAGCGAAAATACTGATGACTAGTGGTTGGATGAGTAGTTAAGCCTATATTCTATTGGATTGTAGAACTGATAAGTTAGATTTCTTTCAGGCCTCAGGCAGCAAAGCAGAGAATATCAGTTTGGTTGATTGGCTGAATCTGAGATAGTAAATGGCCAAGAAGATGAGGTTGGCTCTGTGGATCAGGCCAGGAGTCGCCAGGAGAGACAGAAGCAAGGAAGGTGAGGCAAGGGTTGAAAACTTCTTTTTAGTTCAAAGTACAGTTTCTTGGAGATATTTTTACTTCTGATTAGAATTCTTTTCTATTAGTAATATGAAGAATTAATTCAATTATATTCTAATATTTTATGTTTTCTGCCTTGCTTATAGCCCCGATCTGCCTGGCAGTCCTTAAATGTTCCTTTACCCAGACCTGATGCTGAGACTCGGAAGGACGTGGGCACACAGACCGCTGGCCTATTCTACCCATCTGGCATGCTACTAGCCAAAAAGGAACAGGAAATGGCTTCTCAGAAGCAGAGGCAGAAGATGAGTGGCCATAAACCTCTCCTCACAGCCGTCAGCCCAGGAAGAGGTGAGGGAAAATGTACACCTTCTCATCAGTAGGGAACTCCCTCTTGGAAAGAAAATTGCCTTTTTTTGGGGCACCTGGGTGGCTCAGTGGGTTAAAGCCTCTGCCTTCGGCTCAGGTCATGATCCCAGAACCCCGAATCAGGCTTGCTGTTCAGCAGGGAACCTACTTCCTCCTCTCTCTCTCTGCCTGTCTCTCTGCCTACTTGTGATCTCTGTCTGTCAAGTGGATAAATAAAGTCTTAAAAAAAAAAATCACCTCTCCTTATAAAAAAAGAAAAAGAAAAAGAAAATTGCCTTTTGTCTTCCTTTAGATTTATTTCTATACTTAAGGAGTAAATTCCATTGTTTTTCTTTAGGTAATTTTCCCTCATATTATAGCTCTTAAACTTTAAGGATTCTGATGTTTTTATTTTTATTTTTTCCAATTTTTAAAAAGATTTTATTTATTTATTTGATAGACAGAGACACAGTGAGAGAGGAAACACAAGCAGAGGGAGTAAGAGAGGGAGAAACAGGCTCCCCTCAGAGCAGGGAGCCTGATGCAGGGCTTGATCCCAGTACCCTGGGATCATGACCTGAGCCGAATGCAGACACTTAACAAATGAGCCACCCAGGCACCCCTATTTCTTTTTCAATGTTTTAAAAAAGATTTTATTTATTTATTTGAGAGAGAGAGAGAGAGAGAAGGGGAGGGGCAGAGAGAGAGGAAGAGAGAATCCATGAGCAGACTCCCCGCTGAGCACGGAGCCTGACATGGGGCTCAGTTCCAGGACCCTGAGATCATGACCAGAGCCAAAATCCAGAGCCATCTGAGCCATCCAGATGCCCCAATAATCTGATGTTTTAACGCATAGCTCCATTGTCTAGTCTGTAAATCAAATAGCATGTATAGATGGCTATTATTGCAGTAGAAATGTTAGCCTGTGTCATTATTGCTATCTACTGTTATCTTTCTCTTTTTACCATTCTAAAATTCACATAACAAAATTCACTATTTTAGCCATTTTAAAGTGTAGAGTTCAGTGCTATTTAGTTCATTAGGAGCAGTATAGACGCATCACCACTCTGTTTGTCGAGAATGTTTTCATCACCCCAAAAGTAGACCCAGTATTCATTTTGCAAACATGCCCCACATCTCCTCTCCCAGGTGCCTGGCAAGTACAAATCTACTTTCTGTTTTGATGGGTTTGCCTATTCTGGACATTTCCTATAAATGCATCTCCTGCCTGTACTTGAGAAACCAGAAATCCAGACTCATGCAAAAATCTTCCAAACGTTAAGTGGTAGCGATGAGTGAATTCAAATGTGTTTTCAACCTTACACACACTGCAGAGGGGCACAAGGGAGCTTTCTGGAACAATGGAAGTGTCCTTCATACTGATTGGGATATATACACACTCGCTAAAACTCAAACTGTACACTTGAAAGTTATATCTCAATATGGTTAATTTGATTTATTTATTCTTAAAGATTTTTAGAGAGAGAACGTGACAGCATGGGACAGGGGGACAGAGGGAGACGGAGAAGCAGACTTCTTGCCAAGCAGAGAGCCTAATGAGGGGCTTGATCCCAGGACCCTGAGATCATGACCCAAGCCGAAGGCAGATGCTTAACTGACTGAGCCACCCAGGTGCCCCTCAATATGATTAATTTTAAAAGAATAAAAGAAAAAGACGCCATATGTGGCCATCAAAATATATTCTTTTGAAATTCTCTACTCTCCTTTGATCAGTCATGTGTGAAAAATAAACCTGGGAACAAAACTGGAACTTATTCTGGTACCTAGTTGAGGTTCAGTAAGTGAAAACCATCACAAAGTTTGGCAAAGAAAAATAATCCGAGAATTCTTGTTGCACAGGAACATTTTTCTTTCTTGGCTTCAGAATAGTTATCTACAAGGATGGGTTTCTCTTTTTCTTTAGGATACTGGAGAAAACAGTTGGATCATATCTCTGCCCACCTCAGGTCTTATGCTCAGAACAACCCTGAATTCCGGGCCTTGATCGCAGAACCCAGAATGGGAAAGGTGAGTGAGCTCTGGATGGAATCTCCACTCCAGAGAGTCCCATGGGATCAGGCTGCAGGTCCCCTCCACTGACATCATCTGAGACTACACTTTGCTTGGCTCTTTCCCCATTCCTGTCCTGCTTACCACACTTCTATACAGTCCTCCCCTGCAAACACTGCCTTAGCAAATCACTTGCACATGAGTCTTGTCTCTGAATCTGCTTCTGGGCACCTAAGATAGTAAATTGTGAACATTCCATGCTTTTAGATTCCACAAGCTATGGAGATTCTGGGGTTCAGAGCTAATAAACCCTGAAGAGTTTAGTCTCGCCAGATTGTGCACTTAAATCCAGTCTATATTAGCAGCAATAGTAAGCATAAGAGTTGCAGTTTCCCAACACACTCATTATGTGCATTGTGTTCATCTGTCCCTAGTGCTCATAACAAACCTATAAGGTAGGAATATTACTTTAGCAGCAGTGTTTTGTTTTTGTTTTTTTTAATGGCCACAATTTCATTGGTAGTCTTCCCTTCAAAGAGTAGAGTCACTGTTTTCTCACCTCGAATGTGGGCGGTCTTGTGGCAGCTGAGCTCACAGAGTGTGGTGGCAGTGATGCTGTGGGACTCCCAAGGTGTGGTCTTGCAAGGCCACACTGCTTCCTCTCCTACTGGGCAAGCTCCCTTCCAACACTCCTTCTTAGAGCCCAGCCACCCTGCTGTGAGAAACCCAAGCCCTGTGGAGTGGCCACATGGAGGTATACCCCTCTGCAGCCGTAGCTGAACCCAGTCCTTGAGTCATCTTGGCTCAGGAGCCAGGCAGACAAGTGATGAGAGTCAAGGTCATTCCAGCCTCCAAACATGCAGCCACCTGTAGCCATTTGAGTTTTCCCAGCTGAGGTGTCAGACAAATAGAGCAGAGACAGTCCCTGCTGTGCCCCATTGGAAGCCATGAACTTCATTAAATGGTTGTTGTTTAGTGCCACTAAGTTTGAGGTGGTTTTTTTTACACTGCAGTATATAATCTGAACAAGCCTTATTTGACACTCAGGAAAACTGGCTCAGAGAAGTTTGGTGACCTGCCCAGGACTGCACTGATGGGTCTTGGGGGATTCAAGATTTGAAGTAGGTCTGTCTAGCATTATACCACAGAGCTCTGTGAGAAGATCTCTTCTGTTTGTATGACACTAGAAAGGAACCTTGGAAAATCAGCCTGTTTGATCCTCTGCCACCAAATAGGCCAACATTGAAGCTATTAATTGTTAAATACTGCTTGGTTTCCTTTGATAATCTATTTTAGTGGTTTATTCATTCTTTGGCCTAATCCAGGGGTCTGTAAACTATGGTGTGTGGGGCATATTAGGCCTGCCACCCAGTTTTGTAAATCAAATTTTTTTAAGATTTTATTTATTTATTTGGCACAGAGAGAGTGAGCAAGAGAGAGAGAGAGAGAGAGCACAAGCAGGGGGAGAAGCAGGCTCCCCACTGAGCAAGGAGCCCAATGTGGGGCTCAGTCCCAGGACCCTGGGATCATGACCCAAGCTGAAGGTAGCCGCTTAACCAACTGAGCCACCCAGGTGCACTGTAAATCAGATTTTATTGGGCCACGGCTCGTTCATTTACTTATTGTCCATAACTGCTTTTGTGCTACAGTGGCAATGGCCATATAGCCCACAAAACCTAAAACATTTTCTGTCTGATCCTTAAAGCATTTGCTGACCTCTGTGTGATTGAAATTCTTCCAACTGCTTAACAGAGAAGGTTGCTCAACTATGATACTTGGCCCTTGATTGCCAAGGCCTGGCCCCTCAGGACACCCAGCTGATGATATGCAGCCAAGTGGATTGATTAAATGTAAAATATGTCTCTTTAGAGAATATAAATTTGGGTCTTACTTTCTTATCCAGTCTGGCAGTCTCTGCTCTTTGATGGAAACATTAATTTTGTTCATTTACAATTAATGGAATTGTAGCTGTGGCTGGATTTGTGTCTGTTACTTTGCTACTTATGCCCTGTTTTACTTAGCTTTTGTTCCTTTGTTTCTCTTTTCTTGTCTTCTTTTGAGTTTATTAAATATTTGATTAAATTTACAGTTTAACATCTCAGGATTTCCTGGCTGTTGCTCAGGACCTCAAGTCCCATGTGCATGGTTGTGAATTCTCTCTAATGTTTTTTTAAAAGCTCATCTCCGCTACTGTTCATGAAGATGGCTATCAAGTTAGTATCCGGCTGAATTATATTCAAGTATCCAACAAAGTGAGTAAAACCTTTAGAAGCTGTTCATTTGAAAATCGACCAAACCAGTAAATTGTAGCTTACACTCTATCGAAATACTTCTGTGTAATGCATAGAAGGCATAAATTCCAAATGTTATAAAACTTGACTAAAGTCTGGCAATTTCATAGAAATAGATAAATAACTGCACCAAACCTCAGAGAAGCCAGGTTTTAGGCACATAAAGATGTAATAAGAACAGAAATTATTACCCACCCTATCAGTCCTGTGGTTCTCAGGCTTATTTATACTCACTGAAGTCTGAGTATCGGTAGAAGACTGACAGATACGTTTGCCGGTATGTACTTTCACCTGTTTGCCTATAACAAATAAACCAAACTTTGTGGTTCTGCCTCCCTTGATCTACCCTCTTACGTGGTGACTGGAACTTTGCTACAGCACCTATAGTATGTGACAAACACTGACTGATTCGTATGAGTAGCTGTAGTTTCATTGGACAAGAAGTCAGAATATACAAAAGAATAAGGAATGGATTGAGAAGACTGGTAAAGAAGGTAAGGAAAAGCATAGTGATCAGTATTTATCAGGCCCTGGCCATGTCCACAACAGGAGACTAGCAGTGTCTTTAAAATAAGGACAGACACATGGGTTCTGCCTAATTCAGAGACTGGGAGAATGCAGTCCATGGACATACACAAAAATGTTTTGAAGTCAAGCACTAAATGCAGTGTTTTCAGATGTGTGGCTACAGAGGAGCTTGCATCAGGGAGGTACTTGAGGAGAAGGGGAGTGAGGGACATGAGACAAGGCAAGGAAAAGGGCTGAGTGGTCTGAATAGAGTCCAGCTTCAACTTGATCCATGAGGAGCTCTAAATGTGACTTGCACCATGAAGTTGTCCCAGTTGATGCAAGAAAAGGAGAGATGTCTCTAGAGTAAGGCAGCAACCACCTGTGGAGGCAGCAGGCCAGCTGTGAGGTGTTAGCAGTTGAGAGGGATATGCTAATCAGTTTGGGGAACCGGGTGGGCACCAAGAGCATCTTCGATGTGCAGTTTGTCAGGTAGAAGTGGAATCATTATCCCCAGGTTTAATATGGTTTTTTTTCTTAACCTGTGTGTTCTAGTGTTCAGGCAATAGCAGGTGGTGCCCTGTCGCGGGAGAGGCAGCCACATGAGGGTGGGGCAGGATGCCAGGCTGTGGAATCCATCCAGGTGGATATAGAATTCCAGGTCTAGACTGTGCATCATCTACCCTAATTTTATAGAACTTCATTTTACCTGTTTGACTTTCACAGCATCCCTTTGAGGTAGGCCATGATATTTTCACTTTACAGGTGAAGAAACTGAGGTACAGAGAAATTTAACCACCTTCATCCAAGGTCCCTAAGTTAATAAGTGATAGAGCCAAGATTCGAACTCTGTAGCCTGAGCTTCCCCATCTTGCCACCCAAATTCTAAGATACAGAGGGGTTTGAAGCAGGGGAACACCATCACTTATAAATTGTAGAAGTTTGACTGGGGCAGCCATGTAGAAGGTGGTCTGTCAGGAACCAGTTGGGAATCCCTTGCAGGGATCTTAAAGTGTGAAGAAGGGGCTGTGGCTATAATGACAGAAAGGAGGGGCCAGGCTGAGAAGCCATTTAAGAGGCAGAACAGACAAAACGTCACAGTGAGGGGATGTCCAGTTACGGGGTTGGCTATATGTGTAGCTAGAACAGTCATTAATGAAGAGCGGAACAGGTTAGCAGGGAGAGAGCATCATCAATCACGATGTCTGTGTTTTTTCTGTTGCCCAGAACCTTTACCTCAGCAAGGCGGTGGATTTCAGCAACCACTTTCTGAGCAGTGTCACCGAGGGTGCTGATGGGCCATTTGGCAGCAGGTCCAGCTTGGGTGAGTTGTACCCTTACAGTAATTTTAAAACAGTCAACAAGGAACACACTGACCTGGCAAGGAGGGCAGGGAATTGCTTAAAATTTGCTGGTCCAACCACACATCTTCCTTTAATGTTCCAGCCATTTTATTCTTTTGGCTTCTCTGAAGTTAGGAGTGAGATTTTTGAAATCTTTCACAGGGCTTGGGGAGATAAGTTGTGTGTGAGTTAAGTTAAAAAACTGTAGTCTTCTTTTCTTCCTCTCCTTCCCACTCATCCTCTGGTCCTGGACTGAGATGAGTGGCTCCAGGAGTCCTCTTTGTGAGGTTCAATAAAATAGACATTTCTATATAAGCCATTTTATACTTCTGACCTCTTGAGGGGCGTGATAGTAGCATAGATCTTTATATGTGGGGAATGGCAGGGGGGTATCGTTTTAGTCCTTGACTCTTGTCATTTCAGTGAGTGACTACAGTCAGAGCACCTCAGATACCACTGAAAAAGTCAAGAGGACAAAGAATTTCAAGACCAAAAAATTTCAAGAAAAGGAGCTGCTCACAGTATGTGTCCTCCTTTGCCCTTATATCTTCTTCTTCGGCCTGTCTATTGAATGTTTTACTTTGAGATATTTTATTTTATTTCATTTTATTTTATCTTATTTATTTTACTTGATTCCATTCCATTCTATTTATTTTTTAAAGTAGGCTCCACATCCAACATGGGGCTTGAACTCATGGGCCTGTGATCAAGAGTTGCATGCTCTACTGACTGAGCCAGCCAGATGGCCCTACTTTGAGAATTTTTACATTAAAGAATACCTTTAATTTTCTGTTCCTTTTTAGAGGTGTATTTCTATTTTGTGTAATCCTTTAAAATATGTCAAGATTATTAATTAGAATTATTTTAATTCTTATTAGTTTATTTTATTTTAGTTCTTATTAGTTTCTGGAATCACCTCTGTTTCCTCTGGGGTCAGTTCTGTCTGTCCATCTTTCTCCATCTTATTTTTGGTTGGTCTCAAATATGTGATGATCCTTGGTTGCTAGGTCATGTTGACAAGTGAAGGCCAGTTTGAGTAGCACCAGTGCCTGCCGTGTGTGTGTGGCATGGATGTTTTGGCCTCAGGTCTCTGTGAGGGTGGATGGGCATGCTGTGGGCCAGGCCTCCCTGAAGGGTATTTGGGCGGAGGGCAGGAGAAAGCACTGGGATCTCCTAAGCTGCCTTTCCTCTGGAAGTAAGGATGGTGCTGTGAAGAGCTCTAGCATATTTCATTGCTGGATGGAGCTATCTTTCCTTCCTTACTCTCCTTCCCTGTGTTTGTCACAGAGATCTGGGCTCTGCCCTTCTTGGACCAGTATTCCTAGTAGAAGACTTTGTTAGGCAAATCATGAACTCTCTGGAAAAAAGTTACCAGTCTTTAAGCAGAGAGCGCAGAAGAGACAGGAAGACACCACTCATCTCAGCCACTCAAAGCAAAGCCCTTCCATAGACTGCTCATGAATCCAGCCTGCACCCAACACCAGCCCTCCTTGTTGATTAACTCAGCTTCTGCAGGGCTCCCTGGAGGGAACAGACTCTAGCTCTGGCATCTTCAGCTTGTTTTTCTTTGCTTTGTTTTCCATCTCAGCCAAATTCCAGCTACTTCCAGTCTTTGGAATTCCTCACAATTCCTGATCCACTGATGGCACCCTTCCAGAGCTTCCCACGGCTGTTAGAGTTTTATTTTGCCAAAATATAGACCATGAACACTTTTAAGTGGAGCTTTGGAGAAAGAGACAGTGGATGCCCTTGTTCAGTCCCCCACCTTGCCTTTCAGTCAGTCCTCTTTGGCTGCAGTAAGGGAAGACAGATGTGTTAGCAACAAGCCCAAAGCCTAGGTCTCCCCGGAAATGGGGATGGACACTTGTGGTTCTTCCCTCCACCTTCCATAAACAGGCCCTCAAGGCGCCCTCAGGGGTGTATATACCGGCATCAAGATTGTATCATGCTGGGACTCCTGGGTGGCTCAGTTGGTTAAGCAGCTGCCTTCGGCTCAGGTCATGATCCCAGCATCCTGGGATCGAGTCCCATATTGGGCTCCTTGCTCAGCAGGGAGCCTGCTTCTCCCTCTGCCTCTGCCTGCCACTCTGTCTGCCTGTGCTCACTCTGTCTGACAAATAAATAAATAAAATCTTTTAAAAAAGAAAAAGATTGTATCATGCTTTCTCCAGAGGTAGGTGACTTCTCACCTCATCTTGTGTTTTCCCCACCACATGCTTTGCATGTCGTAAACACCAATAAATTGGGGAAGAAGACCTTAGAATTATATTAACCTGTATTGTGTATGATTCCTTGCACTCTTGTCCTTCTCCCAGTTTAAAATACTGTCAGTGAGCAAAAGAGAAGTATAGAGTTGCATAAACTTTAACAGTTTTGGAGACCACCCCCACTTACTCTGTATGTGACCCAAATCCCCCATTGTTATATGCCTTTATTTTCTCATTTGTATTTAGGGGATAAGTATCAGACAAATAATAACAGTGTCCAGTGGCTCATTCATTCGGTGGTTATTTGGAGCACACATATACCAGGCACAGTTCTCAGTGGTGAAAATAAATCATGAACAAAAGCTATAAAAGTCTCAGACCTCTTGAGGGTAACATTCTAGTACATTCTAGTAGAAGTTTCCATAAGGAATGGAATTCAGTAAGAACAAGTGTACCCCCCAAGACTCCCTAGGTGTTCACTTATTAGAATACCTTGTACTGTTGTGTAACTAGCCTAGAGTAGGGGGCAGAAGGGACACAGCCTGAACCTGGGATCTTCTTCTGGAAGGCTTACAGGCCTTGACCAATGTCCTCATCCTAATGGCTCCTGAGAGAGCCAGGAGAGGGTATATATATTATTTCTACTTTGTAGACAGGAAAATGAGAGTCCCGGAACCACCCCAAGTCGCCATCAGATCCAGTGGTGGAAACCTACTGAAAGTAATGTCTCCAGCCTTCTATATGGCCTCTTCATCCTTGTAACAACCAGCACCTGCAATCCTTTATATATAAAGAAAAATTGCAAATAAAGGGGAATTCCATCACATTTTGAAAATAAAGCATATAATACTTCAGATTTCTGATGTTAGGTGAGACCTCCCCCCGCCCCCCCAAATAAGAGTCAACTTTATGAGTTCACTCATGCCTCAGCTGAGCACATTTTCTGAATTGTCATACTTAGGCTGATTCAGAACACTTTATAAAAACATGCAGAGGAAATATTAGGATTCATATGGTTGCTTTTCCTAGGAATATTTATTTCCTTTGTAATTAAACTAGTGGTGGAGAGGTTTCTCATTGCATCCCTGTCCTTAGTAAAGATAAAACAATGCCAATGTGGCGTCTTTCCTTGAGACTACGCTTCAGAGGACAGCAAGATTTTCTTTCTTTCTTTTTTTATTAAACATTTTTTAAAAGATTTTAAGTATTTATATTTGACAGAGAGAGGCAGCGAGAGAGGGAACACAAGCGGGAGGAGGGCAGAGGGAGAAGCAGTCTTCCCCCCAAGCAGGGAGCCTGATGTGGGGCTCGATCCGTGGACCCTGGGATCATGACTTGAGCCAAAGGCAGACACTCAATGACTGAGCCACCCAGGTGCCCTGAGACCAGCCAGATTTTCATTAGCTAGGTTTATTTGTGCTTCTGGTGTCGGAGACGACATACGCACACAGACACACACACATGAGCACATGCACGCACATGCTCACACTCACCTGTTCCTGGAGCTCAGAACTTAACCTTGGAGAAGAAGTGCTTGCCTGGTGGGTTGAAATGGGGCAAGGGGAACCATGCTGTTTTGTGGTGGTGGAAATGACCTTGTTGTGTAACCCTGCAGCCTGAAAACCGTCTCCTGCTGAAGGAAGTTGGACCGACAGGGGAAGGGAGAGTCTCTGTGATTGAACAGCTACTCGAGGAGGTCAGTCCAACTCAAAGACCAAGTCTCTCTGAGGATTTCAGCCTCACGTCTCACCTCTGTCTCTTTTGGATGCAAGTCTTGTTTGGTATTGTGAGAACCACGGGTGACTTCATTTAAAACCACCTGGAAGTGGACTAAACAGCCAGTCAAGAACTTTTACATTAATTATTACTGATTACTAGTTTTTATAGCAAAGAAGAACGTCATATGAGTCCAAATGCTGTGCATAAAGGTGGACCGAATCCCTGGTCTGTGTCCCCATGTGACCTTCTTGTTTCCTAAAGAAGCTCCCCACTCCTGATTGAGGGGGAGCAGTTTTATCGCCCAAGTTAAGGCAGTTAGATCTTGGGTGTCCTGATTCTCTTCTCTTTTGATTTAAAGCAGTTTAGTTCCTCCGAGCATGTGTGTTACACTTTGCAGGATGGCAGCTGGATGCTGCCGAGAGCAGGGTTTTGTGGCCAGTCTGTCCTTTTCCTTATGCTGCAGGGAGCAGATCCCAACTGCAGGGATGGCGAAGAGCAACCCGTGATAACCAAGGCCGTTGTGAACAAGCACCATGAAGTGATTCCAGTCCTTGTGCAGAGAGGAGCAGACACAGAGCAGCGCTGGGGCCCGTAAGTAAGACACAGTCACAGGAGAGTCCTGGTGCGTGTGGCAGCCAGCAGCTGCCCCGGGGCCCTGCCCCAGCAGCGTCCATCCACATGCATGCCCTGCTTGGCTGGAACCCCTTGGGATCCATCTTAACCCATCTGGGCCTTAAGTGGAGGCTTAACTGCCACCCTCTTCCAAATCTGGGCAAAATAAAAACTTTTAATTGGACTGTTGGATTGCCAAATTTTTTGTAGCTTCTATAAATGATGATACATTTTGCTAGCTCGCAAGTTTACACTGAGGGGGCTGGCAAATCCTTCACCCTTGGGATGTTAAGCAACATTATTTTCATCATGATCTGAACTGTTGAGATCGCTAAGAGGAGAGCGTGCCCAGTGTAGTCCCTATAGAAACGTAGCCATGAAGTTACTGCACAAAGGAAACTTCATCCGAGTTCACTATGTGATCTGTGCCTTGGTTTTCCCAGCTGGGAAGAGGGATGGACAGACACCAAGTCCTGTTGGGGGCTTTTGTCACTTCCCTAGTCTTGGGCCCGCCCTACTTCTTGGCTTCTCCCAGCCTTGGGATTCTGTTGTTCTCCAATTACTTTGGAAACATGGGGTGGACAGCTCCTTGAGCACAGGTTCCACATGTTAACTGCTCATAGCCTGCCAACCAAGCTGCCAGGCTGGGAGTCCTCTAGGGGTCCTGCGGCCATCTGACACTGACCCCCTGGCCGATGACTGAGACCAGATCAAGGCCCACCAGGGACTCAGGCTGCTGAATATGCTAAGCCAGCACACGGAGATGAGGTTAGAGAGCTTTGCTTCTGTTTTCCTCTGTCTCAACATTTCCTCCAGGGTTTTTTCCAAAATATATGCCCGTTAATTTTTCTGTGCATGTTTTTATGTGTTGGCCAATAAAACAGCTATGGGAGGTAGACACAACCCCCTTTTTAGTTTATTTTAGAGCAGAACGTTTGACACATCTGGTAGGTGTATTTGGTGGCTGGAATTTACTTGCTCACCTTTTCCTAGGGTTCTCATTCTTCGTACTCTGTCAGCTTCTTCATTTATCCCACACTTGGGTTATCATTATTCATAAAAATAATGCCACCTTGTTTGGCAGTGAGGTGTACTTTATATTTGCACAATTCAGCCAAGCTTTTCTTGGAGCACTTATGTATAATGCCCGTGGTTGATACAAAATCTCTTGAACAGATTTTGAACTGATGCTTACATATGATGAGTCCCAGCCTTATGAGAAGTCCAGCTGAGAGGAAGAAACTGCTCTGGACATGGAACAGAGTTCCTGTTTTTCCTTGGTGTTCCTCAGTGTCCTGTCTTACTTCCTTACCATTCTTTAAGTTGACATTTACGCTAACTCTGTGGTTCTACCATGTGTCTAAACGGCAGGTAATAGCCCGTTGTCACTCCCACTGTGTTAGCATGGTTAGCAGAATCTAGCTCATGTGGAGGGGGAGGGAGGAAAGCCAGACCAGAGCTCTCCCTCGAGGTAGCGCACAGAGATTCTTCTTCTACTTTAGTTTTTGCCACTAGAAGATAGCAGATTTCTCCACCGAGAGCCAGCTCTGCTAAGTCCGCTTTATATTTGTTAGTTTGAAGTGTTTAGACCTGGGTCTGCCTGGCCTTTACCCCTTCGCTAGACCTCTGTAGATCCAGTAACATGACCTCAAGGATGCATCCATCCTACTTCTCTTCAGGTGCAATCCATCCAGAGATCTGGCTTTCCTATAAAAGAGGTTCAGTGAATTGTTCCTTAGCAAACAAGGATTAAACAACTCTTCCTCCCCCCACTCCCAGCTTGTTTGACTAGCAGAGAGAAGCAGCCTAGGCGGTCTCTACACCAGGTAACTTCTGTCCAGGTAGCAGAAAGCCCCTCCCAGTGTTTCTGTTTCCAGTGTTTGTCTCTTTCCTACCAGAATACACTCATATCCAACCCAAGGAGTTGGCTAAGAAGCACCATTTGCCTTTGGACAACAGCTAACACCCCTTTATGGCAATTTCAGACATTCTGGCTCTTAGTTCTGCCTCAGTAGCTGGGAGGGGCAGATGTAACCATCAGTCTGCTTCTTAGAGGTTCAACTGTGGAGAGTTATTCTATTAGGTAATTCCTGATTTACAAAGAGAGAAAGTACCTTCATCCACCATGATACTTAGATTTGAGTAAACCGTTTGAGTAGTTTGTACATTCATAGTAGAGTTTCTTTAAAATACAAAGTCACAGAATACCATGGTTGTACCTGCTGTACAAAACGTGTTCTAGAAGGTCTGGTGATATAACACCAAGCTGCTCGGAGCAACAGATTCACAAGTATCACCTCTGTTCTGAACAGAAGAAGGTGTCCCCTCTAGTGTCCTTGCTTTGTTGGAGTCATGTCATTTGATGACCAGTGTACACGGTTAGAGTCGGCAGTCACAATTCATTACTTCCCCAGACTGAACTGTGGTTACACAGAAAAGCCAGCCATGGCGCCCCGCCCCCGCCCCCAACTGGGAAATAGAACATGTGCTCGGCTCTCAGTTTAGGGGAAGTTATGAAGGAAGGTCACGTGTCCACTCAGGAGATGTGGCAAGCCCACGAATGCATGTAAGTTCCAGTGGTAAATGCCTAAGCAAGACCCAAGGAATGTGAGGACTGAAGTAACAAGCAGTTGTGCTACCAGGGAGAAAGGAAAGACGAAAGGTAAGGAAGGGTTGGTGTCATTAGCATGACTCTGTTGGCGTGCCCACGGTATCCTGCATTACAACTACTTTAGCAGGATGATTTTCTTCCCCCAAAACAGGCTCCAAAACACAGCTCTTCATGAAGCTGCTCTGCTTGGCCTGGCAGGAAGGGAGTGTGTCGCTGCTTTACTGCGGTATGCTCTTGCCCTCTGGGGGAGACTTCTGAGGGCCCCGGGCTGACCTGTGATGATTTCAGAAGGCCCTAGTTCCAAAGCAGTTAACCCTGTGAATAGGGGCTACCATCCCACCATGGATCCCCAGCACTGAAGGCTCTGAAAAACACAATGAAAATGTTATCCCCCCACCAAACA
This sequence comes from Mellivora capensis, assembly GCA_004024625.1. Taxonomy (NCBI): domain Eukaryota; kingdom Metazoa; phylum Chordata; class Mammalia; order Carnivora; family Mustelidae; genus Mellivora; species Mellivora capensis. The sequence continues at coordinate 8,445 of PISX010017231.1, read as the reverse complement.
TACTTAGTTGTGGGACTTCGATGCAATGGGAGCCAGTGGGCAGGATTGGCAATTGAATGTGTTGAAATCACAGAGCCCCTCCAAAGATCTCAGGGTAGAGTTGCCTTGGGGCCTCCTGGGGACAGGTTTAGGAAGGTGGGGCCAGGAGGCTCCCCGACTGGCCTCTGTGGCAGGGATGAGCCGGGCCTCCAGGTTCAAGTGCCTGAGTCCTTCTATTCATGCCCATTCCCTCGGCAGGTGCAATGCAAGCATCCAAAAGAAGAACATGAATGGCCAGACGCCATATGACCTGGCTCTACAGGCTGGGGATGATGTCATCACCTCGCTCTTTGCTGCTAAGCTCAGCCTGGACGACTCATAGACCCAAGGGCCTGCTGAGGACCTAACTGCAAGAAACCATCCAGTTCTGGCTGTTCTTTGTTTCTTCCTGAGATGTGTATTTGCACTTTGAGAATTGAGATGGAAAGGAACTCCTAAGACTTTTTATTTTTTTTAATACAACACTGTAAGCCACCATGCAGGCATTTCCCAATATGCTGTCGATGGTAACAAACTTAACGTATGTCTTTTTTTTTTTTTTAAGGGTTTGTTGCTGCTTATTTTAGAATTTTCTTTTAAATTTATTTTTCAGGGGGTGTCTAGGTGGCACAGTCAGTTGAGTGGCTGACTCATGGTTTTGGCTTAGGTCGTGATCTCAGGGTTCTGAGATCAAGCCCCACATTGGGCTCCACGCTCAGCACAGAGCCTGCTCAAAAGATTCTCTCTCTTCCTCTGCCCTCTCCCTGCACTTGTGCAAGCACGCATGCTCTCTCTCTCTCACTCTCAAATAAATAAATCCTTAAAAAATTTTTAAAAATTTATTTTTCAGGGACGCCTGGGTGGCTCAGTTGGTTAAGCGGCTGCCTTCGGCTCAGGTCATGATCCCAGCATCCTAGGATCGAGTCCCACATCGGGCTCCTTGCTCGGCAGGGAGCCTGCTTCTCCCTCTGCCTCTGCCTGCCACTCTGTCTGCCTGTGCTCGCTCTCTCTGACAAATAAATAAATAAAATCTTTTAAAAAAATTTAATTTTCAGTAGATAATAATTGCACATGGTTCGAAGCTAAAAAGTGTGAAGTGTTGTGTAGTAAAAAGTCTGCCATCCCTGTCCACAGCCACCCACATCCCCTCCTCAGAGGCCCCACTGATACCAGTGTCATCTGTGTCTGTCCAGATATAGCACAGGATTATGTAAGCGCACGTATGTAATATGTGCATCTCTACAGAGAGGGTGTACATAAAATGCAAATACAGATAACAGATACAGTCCTTGCCCTCTTTAAAACAAGTACCAGCAAACCACACGCTCTTCCGATGTGTTGCATCTTGTTCTCTTCCTTAATATATCTTGTAGGTGGTTCCAACTTAGTACATAAAGATTAAGTTTATTTTAAAAATGTTGCTTCTGATGATGAGCTCATCAATATTCCTATTGTTACGGTTTGTTCTTTGGTTGGCAAACAAGCCCCGAATCAGCCATCTGCAGGAATGTGTAATTTTGACTTACGTCTTTTTTCAGATTGTTATTTCAGTCCTTAGGCGATAACGCTGCAATCGTGGTGTCCCTAAATAGTTTCTGTTAAAGCGTGTTGATGGAATATTTATTAATTCTGAATGATTAACTCGGCACAATAAATACCCGACTTCTTTGAGTAGACTGCTGTCGTCACTAGCTGCGCACCTTCCCTGAGTGGGCGACTGTCTGCGGGAGGACAGGAGCAGGGTTGCTGAAAGCCAAGCCCCCCGCGGGGTTGGGTGGCACTGGCCGGCCCCTGTCACACTTGGCCATCTGTGTTGGGCTGCTGCAAGGTAACCAGAGTCCCGAGAGACCTGGGTCAGGGGCGGTTTGCATTGTATCAGCTCAGCTGGTACAATGGGACCTGTCCCAGACTTCCCTGCCTTTATGGCTCCGTGCAGGATTGGCCACAGGAGTGACTGCACAAGGTTCCAGCTTCCCAAGATGGAAGTGAAGCTGCGGTCCTCACGCTAGGAAGGTGGGTGAGGGCCCCAGATGCTCACACCCTACAGGCTCTGGATTTGATGCTCAGGGAGGTGGGTATGGAGTTCAAGACCATTCTACCCAGAACTCAGGGAACAGGGGAGACCCCATGGACCCATGGGTTCCAGAAATTATCCTCTTGGAGCTCTCAGGTATAGCTTTCATGTCCTGAGTGCAGAAAGCCCGTCTCCACTGTTCCTTAGGTTTCTATGAGGAGGGAGTGGCCTGCCCCTGTACCCAAGAGGCAAGGCATGCACCTGACATCTCCTGCCAGGGATCCACCCTTTTGCCCCCTGCCAGCACAGATCACCTTTGAGTTTCCGGCAAACCTCACTTACAGAGTGAGCAGGTGGCTCAAGATGCGAGAGCACAGGTTCAAGTCCAGGAGCTCTGCTGAAATCCTGCAGGGTTATGTAAAGCATTACATAAACATTGAACTACATATTTTCAGGAAAATAAAGTTACACACATGTTTCAGGCAAAGCCTTTCTGATTTCAAAATTCATGTTATTTCTTGTCCGTCGTGATGTTTTATTTTTCCTTTTCCCAGGACCCTGTATCAGGGCTTGAAATGAGAGCAGAACCACCATAGTGATAACAAGTAAGGGGCAATGAAAAGGACTGGACTGCATGAGTGAGTGAAGCTGGTCGCAGCCAGGAGCCGCTGTAGCTCAGCAGGGCCTCAGTGGGGAAGGAAAGGAGGGTGCCGAGTGGGATGAGTGAGGACAATGTGGAACCTGTGGGCCCAGTCTCCCTCTGTCCGAATGGTCACAGGTGACCTGCAGGAGATGTGACTGCCCTTCAGCACGTAACTTGTTCCAAGTATCCCAGGCTGGGCTCTCCAGAAGCAGACTGAGACAGCTGGGGATGGCAGATAGAAGAGGACGAGGATGTATGGGGGACCAGCCCTTGTGGAAGGAAGAAGGGGGAGGTACTACAGGAGTTGCCACCCTAGACGCAGCCCCCACAAAGCTGCAGCAAGCCCCAGGGCAGGGTGCTGGAGAGGAGGATTGCCCATCATCTCGCAGTGCCCGGACAGTTGTACCTCAATCACCCGGTGGCTGCTCCCCCAGGACAGCTGTGACTTCAGGCCAGGCAGCTCTCTGAGGCAGCCCCTGAAGTTGCTAATGACTGGAGGCAGTCTGCTGCCCTGTCTGTTGCCTCCATTCCCTACCCCCGGTAGTCAGCCTTGCTCTGAGGGGCATGCAGAGAATGCGCCCTGTGGGTACCACCGAGTGCATGGCGTGGGTCCCTGACCCTGGCTGCCTGAAGGAGGAGGTCTGGTGGGAACTGCCCCCACTCACCAGCCAGCCAGCCCTGGAATGCCAGGGAGGGTGGCAGTGACACTGACCTCAGAGCGCCCACCTGCCCGCTCTGGGTGCCGGGTGGTACATGGAGGGACAATTAGCGGAGCATCTGGTGGCTGGTGACTCAGGCCATAGCAAACTCCCTGCACCTGTATTCCCCACAGACTCCTTCTGGGGCTCAGAGGCAACTCTTGGAGGAACCGCCCTCACTTTGTGGCTTCCTTCCACATCCCCACAGGGCTCCAGTGGCTGTGGAGTTTGCCATCCCGCCCCCCCCCCAACCCCCCGGCCATCAGACCATCCGGGTGAATGGATTCTCACATGTTTATTGGCCATTGAGTACCTTACAGTGTTCTTGTTGATTTGGAGAAATGAATTATATCCTCTAGAATCAGAGTATTTTCTAGGGTCTTGAGCAGCAGGTTGAATAGAAATATAATGCCGGGGGCGCCTGGGTGGCTCAGTGGGTTAAAGCCTCTGCTTTCAGCTCAGGTCATGATCCCGGGGTCCTGGGATCAAGTCCCACATGGGCTCTCTGCTCAGCGGGGAGCCTGCTTTCCCACCTCCCTCTCTGCCTGCCTCTCTGCCTACTTGTGATCTCTGTCTGTCAAATAAATAAATAAAATCTTAAAAAAAAAAAAAAGAAATATAATGCCGGCCACATATATAAGTTTTCTAGTAGCCAAACTTAGTTTCCACTGATTCCTAACTTACTACCAATCCTGATGGGATGAAAAACTGTATGTCAATGATTTTCAGCATCCATTAAATTAATTTTTCCCCATAACTGAATTACACTGATAGTGTCTCTCTCTTTTTTTTTTTAAGATTTTATTTATTTATTTGACAGACAGAGATCCCAAGTAGGCAAGAGAGGCAGGCAGGGAGAGAAGGAAGCAGGCTCTCCGCAGAGCAGAGAGCCCGATGTGGGGCTCGATCCCAGGACCCTGGGATTATGACCTGAGCTGAAAGCAGAGGCTTTAACCCACTGAGCCACCCAGGCGCCCCTAGTGTCTCTTTTTTAAATCAAGTCTTCTTTGCTCAGATAAATATAACACATTCTTAACTAAATTCCACTCCCGGATTTTATTTGCTAACAATCTGCTTGAGGTTATTATGTCTTTTTATTAATTGAAATGGACCTCAATTTATTTATTTTTGCTATTTGTTTTGGAACTAGGGTAATGCTAGACTCACAATGTTGTTGTTGTTTTTAAGATTTTATTTATTTATTTGACAGACAGAGATCACAAGCAGGCAGAGAGGCAGGCAGAGAGAGAAGAGGAAGCAGGCTCCCCGCCGAGCAGAGAGCCCAACTCGGGGCTTGATTCCAGGATCCCAGGATAATTACCTGAGCCGAAGGCAGAGGCCTTAACCCACTGAGCCACCCAGGCGCCCCTAGACTCACAATGTTATAACCTTCTGTTTTTTTCCGAGTATTTTGGAGTGGTTCATGAAACACAGGAATGAAATATGTTGTGCAGATTTAGTAGAAGGCTTTCAGTATAACTCAGGGCCTCGTGATTTTTAGGCATTAATCTTGGGCCTCTATTATCAGTCAGGGCTCAGAGAGAGAAGCAGGACTAACAGGAGATGTGTATCAAGAGACTCACTGCAAGAAACGGGTGTAGGTGGTTCTAGAGGCCTGCTGGGCAAGTCCCCAGTCGCAGGGCGGATGTCAGGAAGGGCGAGCTCCAGCACTACTGAAGCTGGTGCCCACCAGCAGAACACCTCTACAGAGATCTCTCTCCTTCAGGGCTTTCAACCCACTGAATCAGGTAAACCCAGACCTGCTCAGATGATCTCCCTTTCTTCAAGTCAGCTAAGAACTTTAATCACAATACAAAATACCGTCCCAGCAACACCTATATAGGTTAGTGTGTGAATAACTGAGGACTGGAGTCCAGGCAAGATGACACATCTTCCTTCTAGCCAACATTTGGACATTTCTACCAGGATGCACACAGCTCACCCCAGATCCTCCACTTTTTGAGACACTGCCCTTGCAGAAAAATCACAACCTCTGTTAAAATGTCACTGATTATTGATTCCTTTTCCTACCCCCGACTTGAATAAAATCAGTAATACACACACATCACACACATGTACATTTTGTGTCCCTTTTTTTTAGCCAGTTGCCTGGATTTGGGGGTCATACGGTTTTTATCCATCCTTCTTTTGTGTTTTTATATTCAGATCAGTTGCTAACCTCTCATTTGGCCACCACTATTTCAATTTGTGTAAACTTAGAGCCGCTTGTAGTAGCAAGAGCTTCACTGCCTTCAAATGGCCAAGTAGTAAGGGTTGAAGAGAGTTGAAAAGAACTTTCTGGCAAAGCTGAGCCCCTTCTCCCCACTCCGGCCCACCCTGTCCCCAGACACATCCTCGGAGAAGGACCAGAGTGACCTAACATTCATATCTGCTTCGCTCTCAGACCCCTTACCCACCACCAGGACCCCTCCCACGATAGGGGAGTGGAGGGTTAATTTAAATGAGGTGGCCAGGAAGTAGACAGAGGTTGGCCCATTCCAGAATCACCTTGAGTCAAAACAAAAACCATTTAGTGGCTATGAATCCAATACTTATTGTTTATTGTAATTTTTATATAAACAGCAGTTTCCAGGCCTCTGATCTGGAGTCCCTACATTTCCAGCTGGGTGGTAATAAGTGTTTTGATTTTTTTATTAACTACTTCCAGTGCAGTTAGAACCTCAGAAATTCTACTTCTGACCCAAACTCTCAACATGGAAAATTTTATTCTTTTTCTCCCCAAGTCCCCTCCCCAACTTTATCCTACAACTACTCAACAGAAACTTCCTTTCCCCAATCAGACAGAAGGGAAAGAGGTAATCCTTGAGAGGGATTCCCAAATCCTTTCTGATTTTGTGGCAGAGAGGGGCATTCTCAAATACAGTTTTCTGTAATATGTCTATTATTAGGTTTGACTCACATTCTCCTCCCTGGCTGTTTTGGGTACTTTTCTTATTTTTTCTTGTTCTTCCTGGAATTCCCTTTCCTACTTTTTCCAAGTGTGGAAAAAGAAACCAGTGAAATCTGGTTGATTCTTTTCTTCTGACCACGTAGCCTTTTCCTCTGGCAAGTATGTTCTGCTCTTTGGTTGTTTTCAAATTTGGGGAGGTATTAGAGATTTTTTAGAACTTGACCTTTCACATCTTTCCCTTAGGCTGCTTTGTTAAGCTAAATGTTAGCCTTACAGAGTATGAGACATGTATCTTCTTCTTTTTTTTTTTTTTAAGATTTTATTTATTTATTTGACAGAGAGAGAGATAGAGCACAAGCAGGGGGAGCAGCAGGCAGAGGGAAAGGGAGAAGCAGACTTGCTGTGGAGCAGGGAGCCTGATGCGAGGCTCGATCCCAGGACTCTGGGATCATGACCTGAGCCGAAGGCAGATGCCTAGCCAACTGAGCCACCCAGGTGCCCCGAGACTTCTAGAAATTAATTTCTCTGAACATCCCTTGCTCTAAAATCTGAATAGTGTGGGGTTTTTTGTGTTTTTACTTATTTGCCCATAATTTCATTGTGTTTAGAGAGGGCTTGCTCTGAGCTAGTTTAATTACCACCATCTTACTTCAACAGCGCTATTTGTTCAGAAATTCAAGACTCTTCACCCCCTTCCCTGCTCCAGCCAACATTTGGACATTTCCACCAGGATGCACACAGCTCACCCCAGACCCTCTACTTTCTGAGACACTGCCCTTGCAGAAAAAATACCTTCTGCTATTTCTCTCTCTTGACCCAGGGCCTGGCAAACAAGAGATGCTTGGTAAATGTTTAATTACGTTATGTTTTTATTGCTGCATAACTAACTACTCCAAAACTCTGTTGCTTAAAAACAATAAAGCCTTACTATCTGGCAGTTTCTCTGGCTTAAGAATTCAGAAGCAGCTGAGCTGGGTGGTTCTGATTTGGGATCTTTGATTAGATGCACTAAAGAAGCTGGTCAGGGCCTCAGTCTTCTGAAAGTTTGGCTGGGGCCAGAAGGTAGGCTTCCAGATGGCTTGCTCCCATGCTGCTGGTTTTGTGAGCAGGCATCCATTCTTCCTGGTGTGGGCCTCTCCATGGGCTGCTTGGGTGGCCTTACAACATGGTGGCCCACTTCCCCTCAAGTGAGCAATTTAAGAGAGACCAAGGCAGAAGACACTTGTCTTTTATCACCTACGATTGGAATTCCACACCACGAGTTCCACTGCATCCTACTGTGGTCAGCTCTGTTCAGTGTGAGAGGCAAACACACGAAGACATGACACCAGGAGATAAGGGCCATGAGGGGGTCATTTTGGAAGTTGTCCACTTCCACAAGTAAGAGTTGATTAGTAGATTGGCTAGAAAATAAGTGTTTTGCATTCCACGATAATTGTCAATCAGCTTCAGAAAACATTTCCCTTTTTCATCCTTGGCTACCTGGAGCAGAAGGTTATGATGCAGATAAATACATAAATGTTTTAAAAGTATGTATCAATAAAGTATTAAGAGTTGGTGTGCCTGGGTGGCTCAGTGGGTTAAAGCCTCTGCTTTCGGCTCAGGTCATGATCCCAGAGTCCTGGGATCGAGCCCCGCATCGGGCTCTCTGCTCAGCGGGGAGCCTGCTTCCCTTCCTCTCTCTGCCTGCCTTTCTGTCTATTTGTGATCTCTCTCTGTCAAATAAAAAATAAAATCTTTAAAAAAAAAAGAGTTAAATATCGGGGCACCTGGGTAGCACAGTGTATTGAGGGTCTCTTGGTTTCGGCTTGTCATGTGATGGGCTCTGCGCGCACAGATTCTCTCTCTCCTTCTCTCTCTGCCCCTCCCACTCATGATCTCTCTCTCTCAGATAAATAAATAAATCTTTTTAAAAAAAGAGTTAGATATCAACACTTATTAGCTTTTTTTTGTTTTAGATGAGAAGTGTTAAATACTCTTTATTTAATATTACACATAAACCACACTAAAACGTCTTTCATTAAGCAAGAGGCAACATTTTAGATGCAGGGAATTTTTATTTATTTATTATTTTTTTTAAATGCAGGGAATTTTAATTAAATTGGCATAGTTAAGAAAAAAATGGATATTTGCGGAGCATAACAAATAACACGGAGGACAT
>PISX010017230.1:0-44110 GCA_004024625.1 Mellivora capensis | reverse complement strand
CAGTTTGTTTTGTGAGATTAAGAGTCACTTATGGTTTGTCTCCCTCCCAATCCCATCTTGTTTCTTTTCTTCTTTTCCTACCCCCCCAACCCCCCATGTTGCATCTCCACTTCCTCATATCAGGGAGATCATATGATAGTTGTCTTTCTCCGATTGACTTATTTCACTAAGCATGATACCCTCTAGTTCCATCCACATCATTGCAAATGGCAAGATTTCATTTCTTTTGATGGGAGCCATCTTTCTTAAAGGCTGTACAACAGAAACAGAAGCCTGCTCTCAACTGACTTATTCATTCCTAGAAAAGTATCTCAGGGTAGAACTCAGGGCTTGCCTTTTAACTCTGTTATGTTGCTTAACAACGCAAACAGTTAAACTAAGGAAAGAAGTCTCTGTGTCCAGGTATGGTCTATGCTGTCACCCCATGGAATGCCTTCTACAGTTTAATGTTTTAAACAATTTCACGATCTTCTTTTGCTCTCTTTTCAAGGCAAGATAATTATTCATACAATATTTTTAAAGAAATCCCTGTTCATTAAACTAGGAAACAGCATATAATCATACATTTTTTAAAAAGATTTTATTTATTTATTTGACAGACAGAGACCACAAGTAGGCAGAGAGGCAGGCAGAGAGAGAGAGAGGAGGAAGCAGGCTCCCTGCTGAACAGAGATCCCAATGCGGGGCTCGATCCCAGGACCCTGAGATCATGACCTGAGCCGAAGGTAGAGGCTTTAACTCACTGAGCCACCCAGGCGCCCCCATACATTTTTATGTATTATGTTAAATAACAAAGAACACAAAAGTGTGTGCAGAGCTGTCATTTTAGTTACAAACATGCTCGTGGAAGGGGTAGCCTACTGAGACAAGAGGGAAACTCATGCCAGCCGCTGCCCAGGAGGGATCATGGCTTCCACGCTGGGCTCCAGCGTCTTTACCGTGACTGTTACAATGAGCCCAACTACCAGGTGTTTACTTAGGATGACCCCCAAGAGGCATTTTTTACTTGAAACCTCATAATACAGCAGAATAAAATGAAGTGTCCAGACCCATCTCACAGAGAACTCCACAGGTATTTTTATAGTCACGGTTAAATTAAACAATAACTAATTACTGTGGCGTGTGATTTTGATCTCAACTTCAAATCCTTCCACACGTAGATTTTGCGAAACTGAATCAGGTGTGGCTAACGGCTCAGTTCACGTTTTCATTCTGTTTCACATTTTCTCTTCTGACTTTTGTGTAATGGTACGGTTCTTGTTAGGCTTTACATGCTGATGTTTTTCTTTATGAAATGTGATTTTCTGTACTGAGGTGTTCAATTCCTTTATAACAGAGTTTTTAAATACTTATTGCAGAAAATTCACCTCTCTGGCTTAAATGCTAAAAGTTTTTAACAGCCTATAACGTGCTTCATCTCTAATTTATGCTGCAAAGTTAGTGTTGTCTCTCATGGGGAAGCCCAGGAATGACATCCATTACCAGGGATCCCATAACATTCTGGTCCAGTCTCTGAGGATTGTCTTTGATCTTGACCACAAGGTAGTATTTCCTGTGTATCACCTGCCGGAGCTACATGGGGTTCATCATCGAATCACTCATCCCCACTTTCAGGAAATGATGAAACTGAGAGACACCAAATTCAAAATGGCCACCACATGTCAGGCTCTGAGCTGAGTGCCTTACTTGCACTGATGTCATTTAGTTTCCCACAACCCTGTGAGGTGTTTCCTTATCTTTATGTCACCGATGAGGAAAGAAAGTTTCAGAGAATGTGCAACTTGCCCAAGGTCACCCGACTTATAATTAACAGACTGAGAACTTGAACCCAAGTGTCTCTGACCACAAGTGGAGTTCTGAGCCAGCCTACTCTAGGGCCTCCGAAACAAAGAGTTGGAGATCTACAAACTTGAAAGCAGTTGTGAAAAAGGTAGAAGATTATGGAATATTTTACTTACTTTCTTCTTTAAAAAAAATTTATTTATTTTAGGTAGAGAGCAGGGTGAGGAGCAGGGGGAGAGGGAGAGAGAGAATCTCCAGCGGACTCTCCAAAGAGTGTGGAGCCTGACCTGGTGCTCCACCCCAGGACCCTGAGATCATGACCTGAGCAGAAATCGAGAGTCAGATGTTTAACTGACTGAGCCACCCAGGCACCCCTCTTTCTTCTTTTAAAATGTTCAATACTGTATTATATTCGCAATTTTAAAAAGAAGAAACAGAACCCTAATTTTTAAAAATCCCATTTCCTACCTATCCCACTCTTAACAAGAAATGTTATTTGATAAATTCATTCAGGTGGTTGAAATTAAATGTGTAAGTCCTTATTATGGTTCCATCATGAAGGGATGTTGAGAATCATAATATTTAAAACTGATAGAATGTTTTCTTCATGGTTAGCATGGGGTCAGGCAAGTGCATGGAGAAGAGGAAGATATTGGACTTCCTTGCTATGTGTCATCCCAGGGTATCCCCATACTGTCCCTCTCTTCAGTTTTGCCAACTAGAGTTCTTCACCCCAGTCCCCTAGTCTACAGCTCCATTTTCCAAGCTGCTCAAGTGTCCTAGCTTTTCGTTCTTCCCTGGACTTATTTCAGGTCAGCCTACATCATTGGCATGTCAGTGCAGGAATCCCACTACATACATGGCCTGTGAGCATCTCAGGTCATTCAGTGACCCATGGGGCATTCAGTCCTCCTCCCCAGCTGTCTTTGTCTCTCAGGAATGTGATCACTGGTTAGGGACTGGGACTATTCAGAAAGGAATGAATCCTCTTCCTTGACAAGCTTTGCAAGATGAGTGCTCAGTGAACTTGACAAAGAGCCTTCTAGAACTGCCAAAGAGGAGGCCTTAGTTTGAGCTTTGTATGAAGGAAAGAAGAAGGCTGACCACAGTCATCCAGAATTTGTAGCATACTTTGCAAGTTATTGTTATATTTATAACTCTATCTAAGAAGGGAGATCAGAGCTATGGGAGGCAGCTTTTGACACACAGAAAAAGTTTGAGGTTGGTGACTCAACAGCCCTGTTGCTGTTCCTAAACTTGGTTCCTTCCTAGAAGGAGTGGAATTGCGTGGGCATTTCCCTCTCTGTAGCAGCTTATGCCAGTAGAAAGCAGGCCAGAAAACTATATGACTGTCATGTAGGATAATTTGGGGGATACTAGGAAGCACCCCCAACCCTACCAAGAATGCGTCTCAAAGAGCTATGGGGACTGTGGGACAAGAGAAATTTAATCTGTCCAGGGCAGGCCCAGAAGGAAGAGATCCCCATGTACTGACTCTGGGGTCTGGAAGGAGGGCAGGAGCATCAGTGGAAGTGACAAGAGTTTGGAGAGGTAACCTCAGATTTCAGATGCCCATGGATATCTCTCCTCAACCTCTAGATTCTAGTGTTCTGACCTGGATCTGAACCCTGGAGAAGGTGCTGATGTAGGAAACATGTGGAAGACCTTGGAGAGAGCAATTTCAGCCTTACAGGCTAAGTAAAGGCCAGAAGGTACTTCCAGTGGCATCTTCACAAGCCACACTGGGCCACGTCCCCAGCTTCCCTTTCTGAGCCTGGGTCACTCAGTATATCCATTTGCTCAGGAGGGTGGCTACTGGCGTGAACATGTTGGGCAAAACCTGGGTCTCGGTCTGGGATAAAGCCACCTCATAACCTGGTTTCCCCACCCCCCCAACCCCCAATGCCCTTCAACTCCTACAGGCTCTACCCAGGAGGGCTGTCTGCTCCACTGGTCTGCTCAGTCTCTGTAACAGACACCTGTCCCATGGGCTTCCTCATCTCACCAACAGAGCTGAGCTAGGGTGTTTTTTCCAGTGATTTCCCCAGGCTGATTTTAGACTTTGCAATCAGGTCTCCTAGGAGATGTTTCAGAATTTGGGGGAATTTTGTATTTTCATTTTGGTTTTGTGGGGTTTTTATTGTTTTTTTAAATATGTATTTATTTATTTATTTATAGTTTTTCTTATTCCAATGGAGATGCTTATTATGGGCTCCAAGCAGCCAGGTAGTCTGGTCTGCCTCTGTGAGATCCCTCCTTGTGTTGCTGGCTCGTGTTATAGGGACCTCTTTGGTCAGAGGTCTTGATGAGCACAGTCTTAAGCTGGGAAGCCAGGATGTTTAGGGGCAGCCCAGCCGCAGGCACTTTCAGGCAGGTCACTTTGCAACCCTAGCCATAAAGGGTCAGGAGGGAAAGTAGCAAATCTTAGGGGGATGTTACACCCTTCAGTTTAGGAGATAACCTCATTGTGCAGCCTACCTTAGATCGGGGGAAGGCTCTTTTCCATAGACATATGGTCTTCCTCAATCTCAGAAAGGGGTTCCATATAGCCAAAGGGAAGGAAGTGCTGCTTTGTCACCAGTGATGGAAGTCAGAGGCAGGAAATACTGCTTACTCAGGATTCTCCTGTCGCCCATACCTTCATCTGTGCCAGATGTTCCATGGATAACAGGCAATTGACCAACATGAGCCCAAGGATTAGTTAAGGTTCTTGCCAAGTATAATTGTATGGTGAATGGAGAGAGCAGACTCTGGAGTCAGGTAATGCAGGATTTGAATCCAATTCTTCCATTTTGGGCACTCTGAGCCATTAGATAAGTTATTTAGCAGGTCTGTACCTCAAGTTGTAAAATAGTGATAATTATACCTGCTTTTTCCTATTATAAAAATTAATGAAATAACGTAGGTGGAAGCTACAGGCATCCAGGGAGTTCAATTAGGAGGATTTCCTTCATCCTTACTTTCTTGAATATTCATGGGGATAATGAATATACTCCAGAGAAAGAGAAAGAGGTTTTGACCTGGAGGTCAGGGTTCCCAAGTTTGGTCCAGTCCCCACTTTCCGTCACCACCAGATCTGCTTCCTTCATAGAGCTGTTGTAAAGATCAAATAAGGTAGTGAATATGAAGGATTTTGAAAATGGACTTATGAATGTGAGGCTTTATCACTCATACATCTTTAGTTGTGGGTTTGTCCAAATCTGTTCTTTACAGCTGATGGAAACAGCTTGGTGTACCAGATACAGTACAGGTACTGATTTTTTAATGTTGAGCCAGCCTTGCATGCCTGGGGTACGTTCCACATGGTTGAAACATACCACTTTTTATACATTATTGAATTCAATTGGGTAATACTTTGTTGAGGATTTGTGTACCTATGCTCATGAGAGATATTGGCCTCTGTTTTTTTCTTGTGATGTTTTTGTCTGGTTTTGATATCAGAATGAGTTAGATATTGAATAGAATAAGCTAGAAAGGTAGGATAGAATGAGTGAGTTAGTATGCATTATGATTTGGAAGGTTATTTAATTGTTGGTTCAATTCGTTAATAGAAATAGACTTATTTAGATTGTCTATTTCATCTGTGAGTTCTGGCAAATTACATCTTTCAAGGATTGATCCATTTTACCGATGTTATCAAATTTGTGGGCTTGAGGTTGTCCATAATATTCATTTGTTGTCCTTTTTTTGTCCATGGGTTTGGTAGTTATGCCCCCTCTTACATTTCTGATATTAGTAATCTGTGTCATCTTTTTTTTTTTTTTAATTTAGCCTGGCTAGAGGTTTACCAATTTTCTGGTCTTTGCAAAGAACCAGCTTTTGCTTTCATTGATTTTTCCCTATTAATTTCTTGTTTTCAATCTCATTGTTTTCTACTCTAGTTTTTATTATTTATTTTCTTCTACTTACTCTGGACTTAATTTGCTCTTCTTTTTCTAGTTTCCTAAAGTGAAGGCTTATATTGATTTTAGGTTTTTTTTCTTTTCTATTATATGCATTCAAAGCTATCAATTTTCCTCTGGGCACCACTTTTTTTTTTCCTGAATCCTACAAATTTTGATAAGTTGTGTTTTCATTTTCATTTTGTTCAAAATATTTAAAAATTTCTCTTGAGATTTCTTCTTTGGCCCATGTGTTATTTGGAAGTGAATTTTTTAATCTCCACATGTTTTGAGATTTTCCAGTTGTTTGTTGTTGTTGTTGTTGTTGTTGTTATGGACTTCTAGTTTAATCTCTCTGTGGTCTGAGAGCAGACAATGTATGATTTCTATTTTTCCAAATTTATTAAGATGTATCTTATGGCCCAGAAGGCGGACTATCTTGGTGAATGTTCCATGTGAGCTTGAGAAGAATGTGTATTCTGCTGTTATTGGGTGAAGTAGTCTATAGGTGTCAGCTGATCCGTGGTGGTGTGAATTCAGTGGTGTCCTGACTTTCTGCCAATTGGATCTGTCCATTTCTGATAGGGGGATGTTGAAGTCTCCAATGATGATAGCAGATTTATCTATTTCTCATCATAGTTCTATCAGTCTTTGCCTTATGTATTTGAAGCTCTGTTGTTAGGCACATATACTTTAAGGATTGTTATGTCTTCTTGGAGAATTGACCTCTTTGTCATTATATAATACCCTTCTATTTCTGATAACTACATTCCTTTCTTTGAGGTTTGCTCTATCTGAAATTATATGGCAACTTGTGCTTTCTTTTAATTCATGTTAGCATGTTTTCTCTTTATCCATTTACTTTTAATCTTTATGTGTCTTTATACTTAAAGTGGGTTTTTTATAGATGACATAATTGGGTTTTATTTTTGTTTTGCGCTTTTTTTTTGAATAACATTTCAATTTATTGTCATGGTTAGTCTGTGAATAAGACATGTATTTAGGGAAGATAGTTTTCAATCTGCCCTAACATGTGCCCACATATCTTCACCTGGAAAATGCAGCATTTCAAGCTTCAGTCAGAGTAGATTATTCCTTTTTCACTTTCACAACTTTTTTTGCCACTGCCGGAAGTCTTCTTGTCATTTGTTTCGAATTCTGTAGTCAGTGCATCTCTCACCGCTTTTGCACAGATCTGGGAGTTTCAAATGTAGCTGAGTCCAGTCTGTCACCAGTACATCACCATGATGTCTCAAGAGTGAGTGTCTCTGGCCAACTTGTAAGGACATACCTATGGGGAGCATTGTGGGCAGCCCAGCTACAGGAAGATCAGGCCTGAGCAGCAGAAGGGACAAGGCTCTGGACCTGCCAATCCTGCCACTTCTTGCCCTGATCCACCTCTCTAATGGCCCCCGCTGTCTACCAAGAGCCAATAGGGTCTTGTTTTTTGACCCATTCTGACAATCTCTGTGTTTTAATTGGTTCATTTAGACCATTGACATTCAAAACGTTTCTTGATATTGTTAGAATAACATTTACCATATCTGTTACTCTTTTCTATTTGTTGCCCTTGTTCTTTGTTTCTATTATTGCCTTCCACTCTTTTTCTGCCCTTTGTGGTTTAATTGAGGATTTCATTTTCTCTCATTAGTACATACATCATACTTTTTTTTTTTTTACCTTTTTTAGTGGTTGCTCTAGATTATGCAATATACATTTACAACCAGTCTAAGCACATTTTCAAATAACACTATACTGCTTCATGGGTAGTGTGAGTACCTTATATAAGAAAATAATCCTAATTCCTCTTTCCTATTCCTTGTATCATTGTCATTCATTTCACTTATATATAAGCATTCAGAAGCACATATATACATAAGAAATATACATAAGCACACATAATTGAATACATTGTTATTGTTATTATTATTTTGAACAATGTGTTATCTCTTAGATCGATTAAGCTTTTATTTTACCTTCACTTATTGCTTGTCTGATGCTCTTTCTTTCCTTATGTAGATCTGAGTTTCTGACATATATCTTTTTCTTTCTCCCTAAAGAACTTTCGATTAAGCTTTTATTTTACCTTCACTTATTGCTTGTCTGATGCTCTTTCTTTCCTTATGTAGATCTGAGTTTCTGACATATATCTTTTTCTTTCTCCCTAAAGAACTTCTTTGACTATCTCTTACAAGGCAGAGCTACTGGCAAAACATTCCCTCAACTTCTGTTTGTCCAAGAAAGTCTTTGTTTCTCCTTCACTTTTGAAGGATAATTTCTCAGGATTCGGAATTCTAGGTTGGTGGGCTTTTTCCTTTCTCTCAACTCTTCAAATATCTCACTCTATTCTCTTCTTGCTTCCAGTCACTTTTTTTTTTAGGTTAAAGAAATATGCAACTTCAAAGACATATATTGCAACCTCATTTACTGGTCAGTGACATTAGTGACTTTTTGCTGAATAAGATGGTAGTTGTTAAATCCTGGAATACTACTTCCTCAAATTCTGTGTGCTATTCACAACATCAAGGCTACAGTCATGATATACTTTTAAGTTTAATCTGAATCATCACCTTTTCTTTATCACTTTCTTACATCCAGAAAACCAACAAAACATTAAACCAGAGCTCTGATTCTATCATTTGCCAATAGGCTCCCACCCTGGCTGATTTCAAGCTATCAATATGCTGTCATTGAAAGTAATACAGAGCCCATATGATATCTGATATTTTATTTCTACCATAGAGATACAATAGATGTAAATGTCCTCAAGACCATAGATAATAATAAAATGTTGTGAACTAATTAGGAAGTAATTCATTTTGAGTTTTTCCCTCAGTTATTATTCCCTCATTTATAATTAATAAATATAGTAAATTCATATAATTCAAATTCTTAATAATGGTAATTATCAATCACCCAGCTTGTAAGATTCCTGAAAATTCAACAATCAGCTCTCACTAGTTGGTACCTGCTGGCTCCCTCCCCCCACCAGGTAGTATTGTGGGGAGGATGCTTGGGTGTCAGATGAGGGAGGGAGAAAAGCAGTGAAGATAAAGGGTAAGTTCCCATATATCACCAGGTCTTGTAACCTTAATTTCCTCAGGAAGGCCCATTGGAGAGCGCCTCTGATCTGTTAAAAAATGGGTTTTTATTTTTTTAAAGTTTTAAAAATTTTATTCATTTGAGAGAGGGAGAGACAGAGAGAGCACAAGCAGGGGGAGCAGCAGAGGGAGAAGCAGACTCCATGTTGAGCCAGGAGCCAGATGTGGGGCTCATGACCTGGAGATCATGACCTGAGCCAAAGATAGGTGCTCAACCATCTGAGCCAAACAGGCATCCCTAAAATGGACTTTAAAAACAAGAAGCTGACCTCTCAAAATCACTTCTTGAACACTGGTAAAAGTATCTTTCCAGTATTTTCATTTTTACAGCTTAACTCATGGAAAAGTATGTCTTTCTTCTGCCTGTTTTAGTCCCTCCCCCTCTACAAAAAGTTAGACACAAGCTCTGAAATAAAGGTACCCCCTCAAACACAACCCGGAGCTCACTAAATTCTACCATACTGCACCATCTGGGAAGTTGGATTTCTGCCAGCTGATCCGCCCTTGCCCTCCCCATGTCTCTGGAGCTTTGACATCAGGACCCGACTGCATGTGGAGGGGTTCTCTGAAGTTATGGAGCAAATCAGACATGAGACATAAGAATTCTTCAAAGTTTAGTCATCCAAGTTCAGCCTTGAACTAACTGACCCAGATCTGACAAGCCTCCATTTCTTCTTTCCACTCTAAGAAGGGTTACCAGACAGAACTACCAGGGAAGGCTGGGGTTGGGAGGAGGGGGGTAAATTTCTGCTCAGGGCTGGGTTTGCTGAACTACTTTCCCGTCTTTAGCAGTCCGAGCATTTGACACGGACTTCTTGGGAACAGCAAAGTGATTTAAAGCCTGAAAAGAGATGAGCAATCCTCGAGACTCAGGCAGAAAAAGTCCCAGTGATACAGGAAGCCATCTGGTTCCTGATGCATAACTAGGCGGCAGAGGCACCTCTGCCTGACACGGACCTCACTCCGTCGTGGCGTCTGCAAGCAGCTGTTGGGCTCCTCACGGGGCTCCCTTCCCTCTCTTCACCAGCTGATGGATCCCAAGAGGCTTCTCTCCTTGAACTTCCTGCTGTTTCTCTCCCTGGCTTTTGAGCTGAGCTGTGGAACAGGTGAGTGTTCATCTGTTTGAGGACGTGAGTCCCACCATTACCTGCCAGGAGTCAGCCAGACAGACCATGATTGGAGAGAAGTCGCAGGGGCTCTGGGCTGTGGCTTGGCTGCCTCTCTCTCAGGGACTGGCTCTGAGAGGAAGGAATATTGTGGGTTCTTGGATGCCAAGGCTCAGCCCCACCAATCCTAGTTTCCAAGGAAACCAGGAACCCTCAGCCAAAGGCACAGGTAACATTGCAGACCAGGGTCTCAGGGGGGGACGTTCTAGTCAAGGTTCTGGTTGAGTGGTTGTTTTTGCATCCAGCAAATACCCAGGCTAAGGGGCTGAGATGGACCGATGGAGCTTAGGAGACAATGACTCCTAATTCCCTGCCCTTGAAGGGGATCCTCACACATGCGAGCAGCCTAACCAGAACCACAGTCCAATAACAAGGAAGGGCTGTAGTGTAGAAGTGAAGTGAAAACCTCAGGCATCAGTTGAGATCAGACAGTGGCTCCAGTGTGGTCATGCTGGTGGTGACTTTCCTGGAAGAGAACCTCCCAAGGCAGTGAGATGGGGGAGAGGCCAGGATTTCTGGAAATGCAAACTGGGAACTCTCAAGGGTCTGGGGAGCTCTGGCAGTAGGGCCAGACACACAACACAGGGTTTGGGGCTGAGGTCTGCTCTTGTCTTTCTGGTTTGTGTCCCTCCTGGAGGTGATCTGGGGTGCTCTGTTGTAGTATCAGGGCTATGAGAAAAGATATTTGAGAAAGAGAAGCCATACAAGAAGTGGACTTTGGGCTCACTGGGAATGTTTCAGAGCCTGGAGGCTGGTTAGACTAGGGGAGGCTGCCTGGAGTGGAAGCGGTATTAGGGAAGGGGGGAAATCCTGAGACTGGATGTTTTGCATTTGGGGTTTTCAAGACCACAAATCCTTTAAGGACTTTTACAGGAAAAGTCCAGAGATACTCTAGGGATGTCGGAGAGGCTGTGCATGGGATCTATCTTTTGCTAGACTCCTAGATAAAGCAGACTTTTCTCGACCCCCATTTCCCTCAGAATCAGGCAGACCTAGAGCTCTTGCTTTCTGAGGTCTAGGGAAGGGGTGATTGAGCTCAGGGCTCAGAAAGCCAGACTGAACCACTTTAAGCCACCACAGAGAAAGCCAAACCTTCCCAGATGCACTTCATTTGTGACTACCATTTGGGGATATTTCTTAGTGACTATCAGGAGTAATGGGGTTGAACGTTGGGCTGGACTTTTTAAATCTCTGTGTTTACTTGCCGGCTAGCCAGCCTGGCCCACGGTGTTCCCATGGCACCAGGTGCTGGCAGCTGCTCCACTGGAGGCTTGACGGTCCCTGGTCAGCAAGAAGCAGCCCAGCTCTGTGGGGTGTATCTACCCAACCTGCAGTGTCTGTCTTCCTTGCCTTCCATTTTCTCTGAAACACGCACAAAATTCTTAGTGTTTTTATTTTTAAATACACACCCTCTTTTGAAACCCCAATTAGACACAGATGGAAATGCTTTGCAAGAGACAGGTCAACCATGACAGCTACTCAACCAAGAAGTGCAATTCTTGTAAAATCAGGAGCCACTCTCCTTCCCATCTCTACTCAGCTTGCCTCCCAATTCCCTGTCAGAATTGTAGAATCAAAAGTCCACATGTAAATAAAGCGAATTTTCCATTCCCTCAATGGCATTTTTTTTAAATAGACTTTATTTTTGGAGGAATTTTGGGTTCACAGCAAAAATGAGCAGAAGGTACCAAGATTTCCCCCCACCCACAGACATAGCTGCCCTATTATGAGCATCCCCCACCAGAGCAATGCATCTCTTACAACTGATGAACTGCCCCAAGGGGATGTTGTTTTCCTCCAGGTGGGTCCACCTCATTCACACACATGAAGGATAAGTGTGTGGGTTCCAGACTTGGCCTATCTTTGTTCACTGGGCCATTCTATCCCAAGATGTAGATCGAAGCTTCTCAAAAGATTTAATACTGGGATACTTTTTCTCGGAAGATTTAATACTGGGCTATAAAGCCATCACCTTCACATCTCCAGCACCAGACTGGAAACCATAACGTCAGGGCCGATTGGTTTTATCCATGCATTGACTTTAGACAACCCCATTGAGTAACCATCTGTTAAGGAGCCCTGATGTGGCAGGCATTGTGCGAGGGGTGGGGGAAGCACAATGAGCATCCACAGCCTCTGCCCAGGACCTGACACAGTATCTGGTATATCAGAGCCCTTCCACAAATGATGTTGAATGAATAATAATAGTATGTAAAGCCTGTTTGCTATATACCAGGCACTGTTCTAACTGCTATGTGTATTATTCACTTAATTCTCACACCAACCCTATGGGATATGTTATTATTGTTACCATTACAATTTTATAGAAGAAGGAATGAGAGCCACAGAGAAGTTTAGCAGTTTCTCTGTAGTTACACAGCCTGACTTCAGAGACCTCAATAAATGAGCCTGGATCAACTTGTGTTTGGTGGGGGTGGGAGGGATGTTAAAATTTGTCTCCAGGTCCCATGGTAAATATTAGAATATGCTATCTGTAATTGGAGCATGTAAGTTGATTTTAATTGAATTGAAATGAAGTGTAGGAATATTCAAAAGGTGAGAGAAGTTGATAAAACTATAGAAGGAAGTAGAGGGCACATGGAAGTATTTGGTCTGGATAGGAACTTCTTTCATCACCTAAGTTTTCATTTAGGTTTTTTTGTTAACTAGTTTGTGTATTGCAAGAGTGTCACACATACGTGTATTTAAAACTTCAGCAGTACAGAAGGGTATACAATGAAGACAGGACAAATGCTATCACCAGTTCCTTGTGTGTCTTCCCAAATATATACACTGGATTTTTTTTATAAGACTTGATGAGAGTATTCCTGATGAAGAGATCAATGTAGAGCTGAGGTGTTGCGAGGGTTCAGGGGGATGGCAAGTGGTCTGCTGAGCTTGAAGCCTGGGCTCCATAGCCAAGGGTTTTCCATCTGCTCCCCTGGCAAGCGGGGAGAAGGGTCCCCATCATTTCCCAGCCACACTGTACTTCTTAGGGATGTTAGAACGATGAAACAGAGTACATTCTGATTTTGGAGAGAAGGGTTCTGAGATGCTGTGTTGCCATTTGCTCACTCATTCAGATTTTCATTCTCTTGAGCAGCATGGTTTTACTGAGTTTTTACTGTGTCCCAGGCGGGTGTAAGGACTCTAAGTGGACAAAGAGACACAGTCACTACTCACAGAAGCTTATTCTTGAGTAAGGGTGGCAGACAAAAAATCAGAGTTAAAAGCGCAAGGAGTGATATGAAGGGGACATAATAAGGCACTGGAGGCACAAAGCGGGGAGGCCTAGATGAGGCTAGGGTTCAGAGGCAAAGACGGGACGGAAGGAGTTAGTCAGGGAAACAGAGGGCAGTAACTGGTAGTCAGGCTGGGGCATGGAGATGCAAGTCCTCTGACTCAGAAAGACTCAGTAGCATCAAGGGAAGGGGGAAAGAGAATGGCTTTTGGGACTGCAGGTTAAAGAACAAACGTCTCTTCTGGGGCCTCGCTCTGCTATAAGAAGTGTAAGACCTGGTAAGACCTGCCCCCGTCCTCTCCCTGAAAGCTATGGCAAGATGGCGTGAGCCCATGTGAGCGTGTCATGACCTGGCAAAACTAAGTGGGTGGTTATCATTAGGTAGAATCCCATCTTGAGAAGGGCTGGCCACATGGGGCTCATTTCAGGAAAATATCCATGGGCCCATGTGAATCACTCTACTTTCTAAGTAGAATTACCCTTGAAGAAAAGTTGGTGTTAATGGCTATGAATGTTTCCTCCAGACTCTTGAGCAAACAGGGTTGACTGAATCACGGCCCCGCTGGAAAAGTTGCATCAGGCCGTAGGACGTTTCAGGAGTGGGGACTCCAACTTGAAGGGTTCTCTGAACCACTTTCAAGTCCCCACTTGTTTTTCCACTTGTGCTTAGCTGGTGCTGGTTTCTAGTACCCCTTCCAGACCCAGCCACTCACATGCACTCAATTGTGAGATCACCATTCTTCATGTGGACTGCAGGGTGTGAGGGTTTCTTGCTGACCAAGTTTCGATCCCACTCCCCGTGCGTGAGTGTGCAGGTACCACTCAGCCTGCCCTCTCATCTGCTCCTTCTTTTCTTTTTTCTCTTTCCCTTCCTATTTTCTTTCATTGGTTTCTTTGTTGTTGTTGTTGGTGGTGGTGGTATGGGGGCCCCCCCCGATGCCATCTTATATCCTCCCTTCCCCTCACTTCCCTTCATCGTTACGAGTCTCCACCAATCTCACCCTAATTTTGCCCAAGTGGACTGCCTATTGTTTTCTCCCAATTTCTGGATCTCTAGCCTGATACTAGCTGGGCCCTTTATGGGCCTGCATTTTGGTATCAAGAACATCTGTCCCAGTTTGTCCAGTTCTCCAACAACCCATGTGAGCCACAAGTCAATGGTGTCCTTTCTAGGCAGTTACACTACTCAAGCAGGCGATTTTGTTTTACCTCTCTGGCTTCCTTATCAACTAAAGCAATCTATGTTCTCTGAGTCATGGGCTCCATTTATGAGATTTAGCTTATGGTTAAGTTCAGTTACATATTGGGCAAAGCTAAATAAGAGAGATTTGAGTCAGGTAATGTAGCTTTCTGCACTCATATTTTGAACAGATAATTATTAAAAGCCTACCATACACCAACTATTTTTGTAGGTCCTAGACACAAAACAACGAACACAATGAAATTCTTCCTTTTGAAGAGTTTGCATCCTAGCCAGGGACACAAAAATAAAGTAGAATAATACACGATGTATCTTCAGACAGGGGTAAGTGTGCAATCAGAAGGGGTGCTTATTTTGTATAGGATGGTGAGAACAAGTTTCTCAGAGGAGATAACTTCTTGAGCAGAAATCTAAAATAAAGTGAGGGAGTGAGCTACCCTGATATATAAAGAAAAAGACATCCAGAGAACAGCAGAAGCAGAAGCTCTGATGTGGGAATGTTCTTGATGAGGTGCCTGAGCCAGTATGACCATAGTGCAGTGAGTGGAGAGAGAGGGAAGTAGAGGGGTCAGGGACGGGGTTACTCAGAGTCTTTGAAGCCATAACAAGGCCAGTGGCTATTTCTTCTATGGTTGCTAGAAATCCCTGGAAGTTTCAAAGCAGGAGAGAGACAAAATCTGGCATAGGTTTGAAAGATGAGTCGGTCTACTGTACAAATGCCAGAAGACTAGTTGGAAGCCAATAGCCATGCCAGGCTGTGACGACAGTGGCAGAAATGAAGGAGGTTGGAGGTGTTAGGATTGCAAGCACATCCTGAAGGTAGAGCCAACAGGAGTTGTTGATAGACTCGATATGGAGTATGAGAGAAGGAAAGGAATCAAGGATGATTCCAAACGTTTTGGTCTCAGAATTTGGGGGAGTTGTAATGTTGTTGGTGGGAGGGGCTATGGAGCCAAGAGTTCCTTTGCTAAGTTTGCAATGCCCTTTTGACCTCCAAATACGGATACATGTGGGCAGTTTGAGTGGGAGATCCATCTCTGCAGGCATTCCAGAAGTATGTTAACCCATGCAACTGGATGAGCACGGCTGGGAGAGAGGGGTTCTGTACTGAGTCCCAGGATGCTCCAGTATTTAGAGATCTTTAAGAGCAGCAGGTTCCAGTCAAGGAGACTGAGAAGGAGTAGCCAATGAAATAGGAAGGAAACCAGGAGAGTGGTATTCCAGGGGTCGAGTGAAGGCAGTGCTTCAAAGAGGGAGTGACGAACCATGTCAAGAGCTCCTGAGAAAGCAAGATGAGGATGGAGAATAGACTCGGCACTAGGGCGTACACAGTGACCTTGATAAGGGTGGTTCCAGTGAGTAGTAGGGAAGAGCGCCTGCTAAAAGTGGGTACAGGAAAAATGAGTCAGGAAATAGAAACAGAAAATATAAACACACATTAAAGGACTTTGCACTAAGGGAAAAAGAGAGAAATGAGGCAGCCGCTAGGGATGAACCTGGGGTCAGGGGAGGGGTTTGTAAGATGAGGGAAGTTACAGGTTGGTATGTTGTGTGTTGATGGAAATAACCCACAACATTCTACACCAGTAATAAAGCTGATGGTGCAAAGGGTGGGGGCTACTGCAAGAGCAAAGGCCTGAGGTGGGTGAGTGTTCCATGACGGAAGAGGCTAACCTTAATGGGGGCATAGACCATCCAGCTGGGTCGGTAGGAAGTTCTCTTCTCATTTCTTCTGCATTTTCAGTTCAGTGAGAAGCAGAGTCATCAGCGGAGGCCGTGGGTTTGAGGAGAGAGGAGGTGTTAAGTAGTCAGCAGTAGGATCCCTTACAGTGATCTGAAAGGGTGGGTTTTTTTGGTGTGTGTGGTTTTGTGTTGTTGTTGTTGTTGTGGTTGTGGTTGTTGTTGTTGGCTCAGCTCTTCTGAAAAAGAGAAATAAAATAATTTCTCACCCTTGATATTAGGAACTATCTTACGGTCTTTTTGAGAGCAAGAGTTCCACAGTTTGAACACTGGGCTCACCAAGCTCCTAGCTCCACATCCCTTAGACTTTTTCTTCTGTATCTGAAATGATGCTCTGCAGCCTTGGTCTCCTAGGCTCATGAGCTCAGAATCTGCTCCAATTGCTCTCTGCCCTTCATACTAGGTACCCAGTGGTGGTAAGAAGTCTGGTCAAGGAATTAGCAGACCTGGCTTCTAGTCCAGTTACTGGTTATGTGATTTCAGGGATGTCATTTAACTTCTCTATGTCTTAACTTCTCTGTGCCTTCACTATAAATCTGAGTTGATAGAATTCTCTCCCAGATCAAAGAACCCCAGTGTCCTAGTTAGTCTATACATCTCCTTTGTAAGTAATTTTAAGATTTCCATGGGGATTTTTCAAATATTAAGAATATAGTAGGGCTGGGGCGCCTGGGTGGCTCAGTGGGTTAAAGCCTCTGCCTTCGGCTCAGGTCATGATCTCAGGGTCCTGGGATCGAGCCCTGCATCAGGCTCTCTGCTCAGCAGGGAGCC
This sequence comes from Mellivora capensis, assembly GCA_004024625.1. Lineage (NCBI taxonomy): Eukaryota > Metazoa > Chordata > Mammalia > Carnivora > Mustelidae > Mellivora > Mellivora capensis. The sequence goes on along the minus strand of PISX010017230.1, from coordinate 27,227 downwards.
TGCTTCCCTTCCTCTCTCTCTACCTGCCTCTCTGCCTACTTGTGATCTCTGTTTGTCAAATAAATAAATAAAACCTTTAAAAAAAAAAGAATATAGTAGGGCTGTTATGACTATTCCTATAGGCTACTAGGGACCTGGCAACCCCAGGGAGAGCCCGAGAGGAAGAGTGAGCACCTTCTATCTGTCATTCCTGATGCACAGAGAGGATGTGATTCTCAAAGAGCTCTGCAATCACAGACTTTCTCCTCCTTCCTCGCACAGGTGAGAGCTTGCTGAACTGCCCAGAGATGCCTGGGCAGTTGGGAAGCAGTGTGCTGCTGTCTTTGGCATCCGGAGGCATAAATAAGAGCATGAATAAGAGCGTCCATGTCCTTGTCACCAGAGCAGAATCACCGGGAAACAGTGTCAAGAAGAAAATAGTGTCCCTGGATCTGCCCGAAGGGGGGTCTCCACGCTATCTGGAAAATGGCTATACCTTTCATCTGGAAAACCTGAGTCTGGGGATCCTGGAAAGCAAGAAGGAAAATGAGGGCTGGTATTTCATGACCCTGGAGGAGAACTTTTCAGTTCGACACTTTTGTCTGCAGCTGAAGCTCTATGGTAATATTGGGGCTTCCGCAGTCTGCACGGGGAGGGGGGCACCCGAGATCATTCCTTACCTAAGATTCAGGCATCTCTCAGAAGCAAGGGTATCCAGGGTTGGGCGCAACTTGAAAGATCACCTAGTCCAGGGTCTTTAAACTGTGCTTTAGGAAGAGGTTTCAGAGATTCACAAATCTTTTTTGTCCAAATCGCTCACTGATGGTAGTTGATTAGCACTAGTTAGCCCTACCCCAGTTCCCAAAGACAAGGAACCCAGCTGCCTATGGACTACAGGGCCTGTGGCCCCAGGAGTCTCCATTTGCAAATAAGACTTGGTTTGAAAAAAAGTTTTTTCCCCCCAATTTTTAAAATGTTTGAATACCGCAGAGCCAACCCAACCTCTTTTCTGTTGATGAGGACACTGAAATCCAGGGAGAAGTGGTTGGCTTGTGCTTTCACGAGTCCTCGTGGGTGGCTCCCCACATGGGGGCCCAGGAAGAGGAGAGCTGAATCAGCCCATGCACTGCTCCCACACCCCATGCGACCGCATCTACCTGGTGAAAAAGCACCTTTTTCTCATGGAAACAGAGGCTCTGGTTACAAGGTCACTTGGCTGCAAAGCTTAAACTAGAATCTAGGTCCATCTGAACCCAAGGCCAGTGCTTTTTTGAGCCTCTTTAGCTGTCGGCCCTTCTGGAATGCACCCAGATTTTGTATCTCTTAGACCCAGAGACTCTTTGAATTTCCAGGAATCCTGACAACATCCCTGTGAGTTGTCCTGCTTTCTCGCAGAGAGCCTTCCTTATCTTTGAGCTGGGACAGAGAGCCCCACCTACCCAGCATTTCTTTGAAATCCTCAGGAGCCTACAGGAAAGATGGCAATACCCTCCTCACTCTTCCCCTAGTTCCAGCATCCCCCTTCCTCCACATAGTGTATGCAGACTCCCCTCGGCCCTCTGCAGGTACAGAGAGCTCTTACTACTCCATTAGTGGCCCTAGGGTTGACACATCATGCATTTTCTAGAACAGTTCACTGCCTTTGTCACATCTTGTCACATAAAGTCTTACCTTGGAAGATACAGTCTCTGCAACCATGATATTCTTCTCAAGTTCAAGAAAGAGTTGGGTTTCAGAGCCAGACAGACTTAGGTTCTGATCTCAGCTTAAGTGATATTATATGAGATAATATATGAGCTTAAGTGATATTATATTAAGTGATATTATATGAGATATTCTATGAGTCCACCTGTCTGGGACTCCGTTTCCTCACCTATAAAATGGGAGTACTTATAACTAAGGTTATAATTGTTGAGAAAGTTGTTGAGAAGATTAAAGACTATGATAAATGTAAAATTCCAGAATCATGCCCATCGTACAGCAGTTGTTAAATAAGTATAACTTGCTTACTTGCCTTGGCTATTTCATAGATTAGAGTGAGATCTCCCCCAGTCCCCTCCGCATACCCTCACAGACACACAGACACACCTACACACACACAGACACATAGACACACACTCAGACTCATACCCACCTACCCACACACTCCAGGTGAAACCCCACCACTATGTCATTCTTTCAGGTCTAGAGGTAATACTTTAGTCAATGACAATTAAACCAGGCAGGATTAGTTTGCAGAAAATGCCACGGGTAAAAAACAGAAGATTGGGAGCATCACCAAGAACAAGTGGATTCCTTACCAATAGTGGTGGGAGGGAACTAAAGGATAAATGATTTTTCCCTATTTTGTCCTGAGGTCATACTGGGAAAGAGTATAGTAGAGAGAGAGGGATTTGGGGGAACCAGCAGATCGCCACTGCAAATAAATCACACTGCACACCCACAGGGAGGGAAAAATAGCATTAGGCTGTATTTTCTTCTAACAAGAAGGTCAAGTTAGAATCCCAGGGGGTTCACTTTGGTGATGGCTTCCTTCCTCCCCCTCCTGACAGAGCGGGTCTCCACTCCAGAAATTAAGGTGTTGAACCAGACCCAGGAGAATGGGAACTGCAGCTTGATACTGGCCTGCGACGTGGAGAAGGGGGACTATGTGGTTTACAGCTGGAGTGAGGAAGTGGCCACTGGCCCACTGATCCCAGCCAACAACAGTACTCACCTCCTGCACCTCAGCCTCAGCCCTCAGAATGTCAACAACGTCTACGTCTGCACTGTGAGCAACCCCATCAGCAGCCGCTCACAGACCTTCACCCCGAAGTCCCACTGCAGGCCAGAATCTTCAGGTGAGTGCCCTGGTGGAGGTGGACATGGCACATTGAGGATATGGACTCAGACCTCACCTGGACTAAATGATCTGCTCCCATAGCTATGGCCTCCACCTTGGTAAAATACTTCCCATTTTCTCTATAGTTGATAAAAGCCTCCTCATGTGCACTCAGTGACTGTCCTCTGCTCATAACCACCAGGTTGGTATTATGCTTGGTTCACACTTGAGGACAACGATAAGAAGTGATGGAGCCAGACCCAGAGTGCAGGCCTCCCAGTTGTGATTCTTCCTCTCCCCTCCTGTCTTGACTCCAAGCCCCAAGAATAGCTGGGTGAGAGAGTGTAGGTGGCAGGTCCCAACTCCCCTGTCCATACTCCACTAATGGTGGGACAGGTCTGCACCATCAATAAATACTGTTGACCACCCATGCACAGAAATGGGGCAGGGATGTGATACATGATCTCTGCACTCCAGCAACACATTCTAAAGATAAAACTTGAAACATTTGCTCAATAATGAAAAGCAGGATATAAAGATGGGCCACATTTTATGGAATGGACTGTGACTCCCATAGCAAGCCAGAAGGCCAGGGCAGTCAGCTCTTGGACTGAGACCTGGACTGTGCAGTTTGGGGACATAACCAATCATATAGTACTCTTGTTATTGGCCGAGCACTTTCAATGCTATGATCTCTTTTGATCCTCACAATAGCCACACCATATACATGTTATCATCATCTTCACTGTACAGATGAGGAACTTGAAGTTTGTAGCATTTAACTACCAGCTCAAGTTTCTTCAAATTATAAACAGTAGAATCAGCACCTGAACCTAGACCTTCTGACTGCTCATTCTCTGGGAAGAGCATCATTATTCTGCTATCAGAAGGAACAGAAGGCTGATTAAGTAACCATCTGAGGTTGGGAGCAGGATAGACAGACCACTGACTCTTTTCAATAACAGATCCTGTGTCCGTTCCTCAAGTGGGTTCAGGGACAGAAGGACCTGGGTTCTAGGCTTCAAAGCGTTACTTATGTCCTGACATTCTCCTTCCCGCATCCACTACAGGGAACAGGAATCCTTCCAAGGAGACTTCAGCCCAGTTGTACACCTGGTATCCATGGAGGAGGCTTTGTAGAGTTTTAGAAGATGCCTCCAGGAACCTTAACGCAATGCCCCTCTGATTACTTACAAGGATAAGGTCACTTCACCTGTCTAAGACTTAGATTCTTTATCTAAAATAATAACAACTGACAGATCTTAATGGTTTACTAAGTGCCACTTAGGTAGCATCTCATTTAATCCTCACAGCAACCAAATAGTATGAGTATTCCCACTTTATAGCTGAGGAGAGAAAGGTATCAAAAGGGCACACACAGAGCAGGTAACAGAGCTGAGCTGTCTGGCCCTGGAATCCTCACAGAAACTAGTGGAAGCGATAATGCACAAAAATCATAGGGTTTTTTCTTGGGGGCACAGTCTTCTGTGATTACAGCAACCGTCTTAGAGCAAAGACAGGCCATCCAGTATTTTACCCTGGCCTATCTCAAAAAAAGAAGAACTCTCTTCATGCTTCTCAGTGTGGTTAAGAAGAATTTAATTAGTGCATTCCAAAGTCTTGATAGGTCATGAAGCTTCACCAGGGGCACTTGGCTCAGGACAGTCTAAAGAAACGTGAAGATGCTCTTACTTATGGAGGCTACATGAAAGACCAAGTACACACAGCATGACCAGATTTATTGAGTATGGGGCAGGTTCCTATGAGGCATGAAGGAACATGAAGAATAGAAACATGGTGCCGTGATAAATCCCATCAGGATCTCCTGTCAGTCGTTAGGAGAAAGCACCTGACATGAGACAGCCTTTTCACTGTCTTGGGCCCCTGTTCCATCATCTGTAAAATGAAGAGGGTGACCTAGTGAAATTCTGTCCAGAGTCCATATTCTATGATTCAGTTTGCACTACATTCATAATAAGTGCTAACAAAAGGTTACAATGAGTATTAGCCTGCTGGGGCTGCTGGGACAAAGCATCATAAACGGGGAGGCTGAAACACCCAAAACTTATGGTCTCATAGTCTGGAGGCCAGAAGTCCAAAATTAAGGTGTTGGCAGGGCTGGTTCCTTCTGAGGCTGTGAGGGAGGCCCCTCTCTGGGGCTGGCAGGTGGCTGTCTTCTTCTGTCTCTTCACACTGTCTTCCCTTGAAGCATATCTCTGTTCAAATTCCCCCTTCTTATAAGAACATGGATCATATTTGATTAGGGCCCCCCTGTACCTAGGGCAGCCATAACAGAATATGGCAGACCAGATGCTTGAATAACAGAAATTTATTTTCTCACAATTCTGGAGGCTGGAAGTCCAAGATCAAGAGTTGGCAGGGTGGTTGGTTTTTTCGCCCCCGAGGCTTCTCTCTTTGGCTTGCAGAAGGCTGCCTTCTTGCTGTGTCTCTATATGGTCTGTCCTCTGGGCATACACATCCTGGTGCCCCCTTGTGTGTCCAGATTTCCTCTTCTTATAGGGACGCTGGTAAGATTGAATTAGGACCTACTCTAATGGCTTCATTTTAACTTAATCATATATTTTAAGATCCTATCTTCACATCCTGAGGCACTAAGGGTTAGGGCTTCACCATACGAATTTGGGAGGGATACAGTACAGCTCATAGCACCACCCTGCTGATGTCATTTTAACTTGATTACCTCTTCAGAGACCCTGCTTCCAAATAAGGCCACATTCTGAGGATTTCAACATATGAATTTTGGGAGGATCATAATTCAATCTATAACACAAATAGAGATCCCTCCTCCCTGCCTGCAAGGGTGAGAGACCACAGCACATCAGAAATCACATCGCTGGTCTGTGGCATGTCATTCCCAGTACACCAGGTTGCCTAAAGACAGAAAGCAGAGTTTTATTAGTTTATTGATTTGTGTTCGAAAATGAATATTACTAACTCTTAAAATACTGTGCTTAGCTTGACAAAACTCTTACTGAGCTTCTCCTGCATTCCAACATTGTTCTAGGGGCTGAGTGCACTAAGACCAAAAAAGACATGATCCTTGCCCTGAAGGAAAAAGATAGTTTCTGTAAATAACTGATCTGAAATTGTGTGGTGTGATGGGCAAAATGGAAGTGAAAAGAGGAAACAATGACAGACACTATCTGGAGGAATCAGAGAGAGCAGCACAGAGGATGTGGCATAAACTGGATTTTGGAGAATAAATAGAAATTACCCAAGCAGATAAAAGAAAGACATTCCAGGCAGAGGGGAAAGCAGAGGCAGCTGGGCCTTGTCCTGTATTATCCTATAGGCAGGAAGTAATAAAACCTTTTAGGTAGAGGAGTAACATGATCAGCTTTGCTTTCAGAGAGAAAATTCAGTGGTGTAGACAATAGATGGGGGCAGGGCAGAGGCAGAAGAAAGAGAAACTAATTGTTTCTCTTTGAATGGTGGAAGAGCCACCATTGCAGTGATCCATCAAGAGATGACAAGGTCTGGACCAAAGCAGTGACCGTTAGTTTAATGAAGACTTCATACAGTGGACTTTCCTGCCTTGGGGTGAAGTGGTGGGGTCTGAGGGTTTATTAAAGGTCTTTTCACCATGCCATTTTTTCTAATGACATTTGCCCAGGCTCTCAGTCAGATTCATCCTTCTTCCAACTGGCACGTCATTATTCTATAGTAAGAAACATCTTAATGTCTCTTGCTATGAAGCATCTTTGTTGCAACGTCCAAGTCTTGGTTTCTACAGGGCACTCCCAGGGAGTCATGCGAAGCGTGCTCATGTGGGTCAGTCGTGTATGACCTGCTGCCATCCTTCATGACCAGCTTCTGAAATAGTTGTATCTATGCCAGAATGAATAATACAAAACCTTTGGTAATTCAGCTGAAAGGGAATGCCCCTGGAAGCTCATCTTGAAAAGAGGGCCCTTTTCAGTAGATTAGCAGAAAGTTGGCTCAGCAAGTCTGGGTTAGCTCAGAGGAAGAGACAACTGACACTTACTAGGGAGCCCCAGGGGTTCCCCCTTTCTAACAAAGCCTTTCTAATAATGGGAGCACCCATTGATACAGAGTCACCTAGATGTTCCACGCACAGAGGCAGGGCCCTCTTCATGGTACTCCCAGTCCAGGAAGCACCACAATAGTGGTAGGAGGATGGAGCCTGGTACCTCTCAGGAGCCTTCTCACAGGGCCACAGCTGCTGCGAGAGAAACTGAGATGAGTAGTCCTTAGCTGGACAGCCATGTGACTGGACAAGGTTTGCGCAGCCTCGGAAGCATGGGGGCAAATTGTGGCCACCGCTGGTAGCCTCTGCCCTACAGCATTGGGTGGGACAGGCAGGTGGAAGGGGTTTTCTGGGGACTGTTAACTCTGTAAAAGTGTGTACATGGATGGTCCCAGATCTTCAATTAGTTCATGGTTTGTGTGAGCGTCCTTTCCCCACCCCCAACTCTGAGTGGAAGCCGTCATCAACAAGTAGGTTTTGAAGATGGCTGGCTTCTCAGGTAGAGCCTTCCTGACAAAACCACATGAAAGGCAGGAAAGAGATCGGCATTCTCAGACCGTTATGGTCGCATCTCGGATCTCCTGGGAGCAAACTTTACTTGTTTCTCAGTCTTTTCTGTTTACTTCTTTATTTCCTTAATAAGTTTTGGGGACTTGAGGAGGAAGAGAAGTTTTTGTGTTTCTGTGGCAGAAAACTCTTAGAGAGAAAACAGGCCCTCCAGTATTTTCCTTGGAGGCATGGCTACTTGTCAAGTTGTGACAGTTTAAACCACAGCCAAGAGGGCATAGGACCAAAGGGTGGGATCTCCTCGTAAATGGCACTGGAGTTCTCCTCCAGCCTCCTTGGTGCTTCTAGGAGGCTCCAGGGGGAAAAGGCCCCAATCTCATGCATAGGAATATTCAGATTGGGTTTCTTTGTGCATGAACAATGGGGCTCATGGGCTCCAGAAGGACATTTCTCCAATTGCCGAACGCGCCATTCTGAGAGTCCTCACCGAGGAAGAAGAGGGAGAGCTGGAGTCTTCTGTCACAGGAAATGGTGGTTTGAAAATGGGAACACAGGTGGTGCTGAGGGCAGAGACACTCCCTCTCTTCCTGATTCCATTTCATTGTTATGAAGCATAGGCTAAGTAGGTCATCGCCCATTCCCTTCCATTCCTGCTTTGAGCCTTTCAGAAGTGACCCTGCATTCCTTCTGAGACCTTCTGATACTCAGCCCTGTGATCATTCTTAACCAAAGGATAGAGGATAGTCTTCCCCCCAGCTTTGTTCTGTGGTTTCTAATTTAATTTACCTTCTTTCATCATGTGCTTATTAAGTGCCCCCTAACCCTACATCATATCAGGTGGGGGGGGTGCAGAGCAAATAAACCATAAGGAACAGGGTCTACCTTTAAGCATTTACAATCTAGGTGGGACTTCTATACCTTACTAGGTAGAAAAATATCATCATCTTAAGAAACGTCTACTAGAATTCTTCTTGCAAGGAACAGGGTACTTTACTTTAAATGTTAGAGGGCAGAAGGTGAGACCCTCCCCAAGGAATCCAGCCATGGGTTAGATGATTCTGTATGAGAAAGAGGACGGATGTGGCTTCTGCAGATATAGGAAGAGAAAAAGAGGGTCTGAGCCTGTCAGACTGTGGACACCTGCCCAGTTCACGGTGGAATCTGCTCCCTTCCAGGTTTTCAGTAGCAGATTCATACCCACAAAATTCGTAGTGTAGGTGTTTGGCTTTTTTGTGGGGAAAGTGATGAAGGCACTGCCCCTTGCACCCAGGATAGCCCAGACTACGGCAAGCAGAGCCACGCGAGCAAAAACGTGGAGGACCACGAGGAAGTTGTTACCAGAAATTGCAGGGATCATGGGCAGCCTAACCCCAGCAAGCCATAAAGTACCATTTTGTCCATATTTATCCAATTTGTTAAGGGCATAGAGTTCCTGACATTCAGTTTCCATATGAACCTCCTTATCCCTAGACTAGTACCAAACGGAAGATCACCAAGTACACGACCACTTGGACCCACTAGATCGGGAAAACGGAGTCATAAGCAAACGGGATGGGGCTGCAGTGTCTCTGAACACCAGTGAGGGACCCCTCTGGATGTGAGATCAGACCTATCTTCCGTCCTTCCAGTACTGTGTGCCACGTCCTAAGACAGCCACAGAAGACATAGCGATGTGGCCTCTGGGCTCTGAGGGGCTAGCGGCTAGGTGGGGGAGTTGAGGCTGGTGGAAGGAGCTAGCACTTCTGCACCACATTTGTCCTCCAGGCATTGCTCTGGGCACGTCCCTTCATTACTTCCTTGGTTACTTTTTTTTTCTTTTTTAGATTTTATTTATTTATTTGAGAGAGAAAGAGAGAGAGAGCATGAGAGGGGAGAGGGTCAGAGGGAGAAGCAGCCTCCCCATAGAGCTGAGAGCCCGATGCGGAACTCGATCCCGGGACTCCGGGAACATGACCTCAGCCAAACACAGTGACTTTAACCAACTGAACCACCCAGGCACCCACTTCCTTCGCTCTTTAGAAAGACTCTGTGAACGAAATATTGTTGGGCTCATTTTGCTATCAAGACTGAGGCCCCAGAGGTTATGAGCAGTCTGTCTGAGGTCACAGAGCTATCAAGTGGTAGGTTCAGAATCTGAATCCACCTATCTGGTTCCAAATGATCTTGCTGAAAATGGTCTACACAGCAACGGTAGTGTCGCAAGTCAGGTTCTAAGGCACATGACGTAAACCAAGGTGCTTCAGAGTCCCAGGGCGAGGGAAAGATGGGATCTGGAATGGTCAGGGGAAACTGACACAGAACAGATAGGACTGGCCTGGGGGTCAGCACTGGACAGGCCTGGTGGGCAGCTGAAGGTTGAGGAAGGGGAGGGGGCACAGCACAGAGGACAAGAACGGGCAGGCGTTGGAGGGAGGATATTGACGGCAAGGGCACCTCCCAGGGCTTTCCTTGTGGGGGTCTATCGCCATAGGCAAAAACCCAAATGTCGAGTCTACAGTTCTCACTCTGCTCAGCTTTGCCATCGGCTTCTCTGTGACTCTGGGGACACCTTTGAATCTCAGTTTCCTCAACATAAAATTAGTGAGTAGGGTAAGGAAGCACAAGAGCTCCTTTAACAATTAAAAGCCTCTGTGGAGGTATCACTTAAATCTTGAACAGATTCATACCACTTTGTATCCAAAGACTAGGAGAAACATTAGGGTTTATGAACTATGTCTCAGGACAAAGGCCAGCTTGCCTCTTAGGTTCAGCTGGACTGGCAGAAGCTGGGTATTTATGTTATAGGACAAGGGTAGCAGATGGCTTTCATCCTCCCGACTCCCTGGAAAAGACAGAGAGGGCTGGGGCTCAGTCATTTTTAGTCCATGTGAGTAGGTGAGCCTGTAGCTTTGGTCCACTCTGTGAACATCTTGAGTCTGCAAGGACTCTGTTCTGCAAACCACCTATCCCTTTCAGCTTCTCCCTCAGAAGTCTACCCCATGTTCCCCAACAAGCAGGCTTATTCCACAATCATCCTTATAAACGATCCTGACACATTAATGTTAACACCAGCAATCGTACTACAGGTGACCCTTGAACACATGGGTTTGAACTGGGCAGGTCCATTTATACACAGATTTTTTTGGACAAAGAAAGTACAGTAATGGAAATGTATTTTCTCTTCCTTATGGCTCTTTAACATTTTCTTTTCTCTAGCGTACTTTATTGTAAGAATACTGTGTATTATCACATAACATACAAAATATGTGTTAATCGACTATTTATGTTACCAGGAAGGTTTCTGGCTAATAGTAGGTTATTAACAGTTAAGTTTTAGGGGAATCAAAAGTTATATATGGGTTTTTAACTGTGTTAGGGGGCTCAGTACTCCTAACCCCCATGTCATTCAAGGGTCAACTGTAGTTAGAGCCTTAGTGCTATTACTTTACTTAGAATCCTGGTGCTTCAGGCTGACCTCACTGTTCATTATCCTGGGGTAACTCACCCCAAGCCCATAAGCCTCGCTGACTCTCCAAGAAGTCTGTCTTCAGCATTCAGCCACGTTTCTACCCCCAGACCAACCTCTAGTATGTGAAGGTCTCTGTGCCTGCTTCCTTTGCACAAAGTCAGAGTAATGAGAGTAACTACCTTGTAGGATTATCAGGAGGATTAAAACCATTAACACACACAATGCACTAAAAATAAAGCGCGGGCCACTGACGAGGCTCCGGTAGTTGTCTGTTATTCACTCAGGGAGCTGAATGTCTTGTTTGCTGGGGCATTAGTTCTCATTCACTGTTTTCCAAGGTACTGCTCCTGGGTTGGAAGGATTCGGTGAAGCAGGCACAGGAGAGAAAGGAAAAACAAAGTGGCTCCATGACTTTGCGCCTGGCTGACTGCTACTCTAGGACCTGTATTAAGCACCGGAATCCGAGAGGAAAACATACATGCTTCTCTTCCGGTTCAGGTTCAGTGGGTTCAATACAGTTATTTGCATGGGAGGACAATAATAGCACTATTATGTTTATTTTTGAAGAACAAAAGTCAGTTGTTCTTCCTCCCAGTATCACATGAGCGTGGTGTGGGAGTGTGGGGACAGCAGATGGAAGCGGCATGTTCTCTCTACCAAAACAGATGCAGGACTGCCCAGAGACTTAGAACCAAGGAGACGGGCAAGAGATGTTGACCTGGGACAGACAAAGATGAGCCTGATTTGGGGCATGTGGTCATCCAGGTGCAAATCAAACATTTGAATAGAAAAATCCCTATGGAAGTTAGGACAGTCCCATAGGCAATTAGGAAAGTCAATACAGTGAGAGAAATTAGGATAAGAGAAGGGGCAGGAAATCATCAGTGGTCTGCAGCTGCTGTCTGAAACCATCAGAATGGATGTGTCCCCTGAGACAATACAGACAGAGAACACGGGGCTTGGTCTCCCCACTTCCGCGAAGGATGTTTTTAAACATACAGTACTGTTGAGTTTGCCCTTTGACTTTTTTTTTTTTTTTTCAGAACCAACACAATGGGGACTTTATGCTGGGCTGTTCATAGGGGGCATCGTTGGTGTCGTCTTGATTCTTGAGGTGGTAATATTGCTGTTGAGAAGAAGAGGTAGGTGTCTGACAATAAAGAGATTCGTATCAGATTCTGCGGTAAACGGGGAACCTCTCTGCACAGGCAAAGATCTGCTTGCCCCATTCCGGCTCTCGGCCGGAAACACCTTTGCAATAACACTAAATGCCCATACCTGGGACCTTGCTCAGTTCAGTCTAATTCGATATATCCTGAGCCCTAAGTAGGCATTGGGTTTGGAAAGAGGGTTGAGCCCCGGGGGTTGAACGTGGGAGACACGACACAGGTCATTCACATTCACTAGCACTAGCACTGCATGGGAGGAAGGTACAGGATGCTGAAGGGGTCCGGCAAGACAACCAGACAGTGTTCACCAGACGCAGAATCCAGAGGAACCTTGGATCTCGTTCAAGAAAAGTTATAATTACAGACCTAAAAAAAGACGTTACAATAAGATGTTTTCATCCAAGGGTTGAAACCTTTCTACAATCTCTTTACTCTTCTACTAATCTTTTGAGAATAATAAGTTAGTTGTATGTGAGTTAGCAGTGGGGTAACAGAGGCACAGAGAAGCCACGTGACTTGTGCAAGGTCACCCAGCTTGAGATAGGAGAACCAGAGCTGTAACTGTGTCTCCCAAGAACCAGACCACGTGCCACGAGCAAGGCTCACGTGTCCCTGGGAAGACCCACAGCAGAGGAACGCTCTTTACCAAGATTTTTGCACAAATTCTGACTCATCTTGGGAAACTGTACAAGTTGTGAGGTTGCTTAAGGCCAAACTAAACAGTATGAAAGATCACCCGGGGTTGCTATTAAGGCCCAGTTCTCCCCTTGCAGTTTATGTGCCTAGAGGATGTGTCTCCTGGCTTCCCCTCCAAAGTGTCCCCTGATTCCACATCACAGGGCAATATGCTTGGCCACACTTACATCACCCACCCACACCAGAGTCAGAAGGTCCTGCCCCCAGGCTAGGACAGGTCCCCGGGCTGGCCTTCCCAGGGTTAGGACAGGACTTGGTCCTTACACCACCAACTTGATGGCTGATCTTATTCTCAAGTAGATCAGTGTTCTCACGTGTAACCTTCTCAAAAAAGCCCTTACCCCAGCACTCTCGCTGGGTTTGCTGGTGTAAGAAAGTCTAGATCACAGCACAGCCACCTACTTTTATCTCATTTCCTCCAACTAAGAGTTAGATGGGGAGGTGTGGGGGAAGGGTGATTCAGACAGAAACCGTGATAAGAGCCTAAGGCAGTGGGGGCAGGGCACCCACATTTGGCTTGGATAATAAGGAAACAGTGAGATACCAGGATCAAGAAAACAGAGATTAATCGGGTGTGGGTGCGGGCATCTTAACTCACACTCTTTCCTCAACCACATTCTGCCCTTCGCATGGTTGTGCTCTGAAGGGAATGATGCCCCCATCTCCACACAAGTCCCCGTCACCCTCCTCTGCACACATAGCCATCCTTGTCTCCAGCTGCCCTGTATTCCTTGTAAACCAGGAACATGAAAGCCTTGCCTCAAACCTGTATTAACTGCTGTGCCCTCTGAAAGACTTTGCTCAAGAGGTTCTCTTGGCACCTTCTGATGCTCCAAGCACCTTCTAACCTCCAAAGTGCTGCCTGGCTCCGAAGGTTTTCAGATGGTCTCCCTGGCAGTTTCATATCCAGAATACAGTCATTAAAAACATAGGGTTTGGCGTCAGACAAATGTACGTTCAATGTGGACTTTGCCCTGACAAGCTGTGTGACTGGGTGAATGAACTCTTCTCTGCTAAACGGGGAAGGTATTATGGACTGCATGGTGTTGTGGGGACCCATGAGTCCATACACAGAAAGTACCCAATACAGTGGCGTCCATGGTTAGACGACAGGTCATGAACAGGTGTGTGATGGACGGACAGATGGATGGACACATACACACATAGACAAATCTTTTAATGGAGTGAAGGAACACGTCAATGTTTGAGCCCTATGGCCAGCAGGGGGCGGCACTAGGAGCAGCTGGGAATAGTCGTTAGGGCGGAATTAAGTACATGACGTCCTGCTAACAAAGGATAACTTTGTGCTTCAGGACACAGTCCTGTGCACAGTCTACATCTTTTACAGTTGTGGTTAGATGCCATCAAGGGCCCCAGAAACAGAGGGGTGAGAAAGCTGAATGAGGCAATGCATGATAAGCGGGAGAGTACAAAAGGATAATGAGCCCTGTCCTCAGAGAACTCAGAATCCTATTAGGAGACCAGATATGCACATTAAACAGTAAAGATTAAAATAATTGGATGGCATTCCAATTGCATGTAACACATGCAGGGAATTTACTACATGCCAGGCACTATTCTACATATTTTACAAATAGTATCTCCTGTGATCACCACAACAACCCTGGGGGACAGATACTTCAGTCCCATTTCACAGATGGAGGAGTTGAAGTAGAGAGATGGAGTAAGTAACCTAAGGTCATGTGACACATATGGAGGTGGGGCCGGGTTAGGACTTGGCATTTGTTCCTTTGGGATTGCCTGGGGAAGGTGGGCATGTGGTGGGGGGTATAGACCACACAGGTCGGAGCAGAGTTTGTGGGCAGGTCAGGCAGAAATAACCACTGTGGTTTCTTTTCCTCAGGTAAAGCAAATCAATACCAGCCAACAATGGAAGCAAAAAGCCTTACTATTTATGCCCAAGTCCAGAAATCAGGTGTAAGTTCTGTATTTTCTTTGTGTGGGGTGGGCCTGCCCTGTTTCCCGTGGGATTCCTGGCTGGTCCACCTTGCAAAATGCATTAAACTTCAGTGCCAGATGGGACTATTTGTTACTTGAAATAGTGGAAAACACGGGGTAATCTTCTGGTCATCCATGTCTTCATAAGGGAAAAATGAGGAAGCAAGAAGCACATGACACATGACTCCTCCAGCGCCGGCATTCCAAGTGTCTGTGGTTCCCTGTTACCAATCTCTCCCCTCTCTAGGGACAAGGGTGCAGGCTTGAGGGCAGAGGGAAGGTCCAGAAAAGCTGCTGTCTGATGTGCTGGTCTGGAAGTGTAGGAGTTTGCAAAGCACCATGGAGACAGAGGACTTTGGCTGGGGAGATGGAAGGTGATATACAGGTGGAGAAGAAAGAAGGCAAAGCTTGACTGAAAGCGATTGGACCAGGGGAGAGGGATGAAAAACTAGCCATGCTGCAGCTGAAGAGCAGAACTGTTAGAGGAAGAGGGAGGCTAAAGGAATATGGTTAGATGGGAAGATATCCCAGTTCTTCAGACACAAGGCAATTCTAGGTAACAGTACAGGCCAGAATCTGGCCATTCAGAAGACTCTAGGACAATGCCCTTATTTCTGCTGCCCCCTAGTGGCTTGGAGGGTTTAATGGCTAGGCCATCACCACCGCTGAGAACCAAGCTCCATTTAAATAGAGCAGTCCCAAGAGCGAACTCCACCTTTGCAATTACACATTTAGGTAACCAGTTTCAACTTTAGCATAGTGCCTTCCCTATCTACTCTATCCCATGCTGTTCTTTTTACTGTAAACTATGACGTATATCCCAGCAGTGCACCAAGTATAAATGTCAACTCAATGAATTACCCTATCGTGTTACCTAATAAAGCAGATCTTCCCGCCTTGTTTTTCTCCAACACGTTTCGTCTTGTCCCTTTATACTTTTGTACATATTTCAGAATCAGCTTCTCAAGTATCAGAAAAGGGAAAAATTCCTATTAAGATTGCATGAAATCTACAGATCTAGTTGAGGAGAAATTACCTCTCTCGGTACTGAGCACTCTAATACCACAGAAGTACTACCCAGATCAAGGAACAGAATGTTGACAGCAACCCTCACAAGACCCCCTGTGCCTACCCCTTCTTCTCTATTCTCTCTCTCCTCACCAAACATATCACTATCTTGACTTCTAAAAACACATTTTAGTGCATGCTCTCTCTCTCTCTCTCTTTCTTTAACTTTATAACAATGGGATTCTACAGTATTTTTCCTCTTGGGTCTGTTTTTTTCCCCCTCATACTTTCATGAGATTCGTATGTCTTTGTGCTTGGATATAATGCATTCATTTTCACTGCTTTATAGAACATCGGTGAATATCATAGAGTTCACTTATGTAGTTGACTATTGATGGACATTTGGGTTATTTCCAGTTTGAGACTATTATAAAAATTCCAACTATGAACATTCACATGTGTGTCTCTTGGTAGATACGTGCACTATTTTGTTGGGTATGTACCTAGAAGTAGAACTGCTGAATCACAGTATGCATATCCTCAAATTAGCTAGATAAGGCCAAACTGCTTTTCAAAGTGAGTGCACCAATTTACTTTTAGGCCAGCTACACATTCTAATCAAAACTAGGTGTTATCAGCCTTTTAAATTTTAGTCATTCTGTAGGATGTGTCTTTTTTAAAAAAGATTTTATTTATTCATTTGATAGCATCACAAGTAGGCAGAGAGGCAGGCAGAGAGAGAGGAAGGGAAGCAGGCTCCCCGCTGAGCAGAGAGCCTGACATGGGGCTTGATCCCAGGACCCTGAGATCATGACCTGAGCCGAAGGCAGAGGCTTTAACCCACTGAGCCACCCAGGCGCCCTGGGATGTGTCTCTTTATAGTTTTATTTTGCATTCCCCTAATTATTAAGGAAGTTGGACAATGCTTCTTTTATTTATTGGTCATCTTAATATCCTCTGTCTTCAAGTGCCTGTTCAATCTTTTGCCCATTTTCCTTTGAATTTCAGGGTTTGTTTGTTTTTTTAAGATTTTATGTATTTATTTGACAGAGATCACAAGTAGGCAGAGAGGAGGAAGCAGGCTCCCTGCTGAGCAGAGAGCAGACATGGGGCTTGATCCCAGGACCCTGGGATCACGACCTGAGCCGAAGGCAGAGACTTTAACCCACTGAGCCACCCAGGCGCCCTGAATTTCAGGCTTTTAAAAAAGTGATTAGTATGAGTTCTTTAAATATTTTTAGCTTTTTGGCAGTTACATTTTGTTTTCTTTTTTAATTAATTTTTTTTATTTTTTTGCAGTTACATTTTAGCAAATACCTTCACCCATTCTGTGATTTGCCTTTGCAATTTCTCAGTGACACCTGATAAAGAAAGGTTCTTAACTGCAGTGTAGAGCAATTCAGTAATCTCTTCCTTTACAGATAATGCTTTTTGTGTCCTGTTTGAGAAATCGTTCTGTACTCCTGGGTAATGAAGATATCCTATCATTTTCTAAAAGCTGTGTTGTTTATCTTTCACATTTATATCTGTTATGTACCTGAAATGACTTTTGGAGTAGGGTGTGAGATGGGTCAGGTTTCATTTTTCTCCAAATGGTTGTCCTATCAACCACATATTGAAGAGATCCCCCTCGCTCCAGTCGGTGCTGCCTTCATCACAAACCAAGGGTCTGTATCTGTGAGGATCTCTGTATTGCTTAGTTCTCTATCCTGCACCCTTTGCCTGTGTGTTTACGCTTGTGCTGGTGCCACGCAGTCTTTACAAATTCATTGTAGATTACAGGTTCATCACAAGTGTGATGTCCGGCAACATGTCTTCTCATTTGTTCTTGTTCTTCATCAAGAGTTCGTGGCCATTTTCTGTCATTTGCATTTCATATATATTTTAGATTCAGTTTGTCAAGTTACCCTAAAAATCCTGTTGGAATTTTAATCAGAACTGCACTGATCACTTTGAGAAGACCATACA
Organism: Mellivora capensis; assembly: GCA_004024625.1. Taxonomy (NCBI): domain Eukaryota; kingdom Metazoa; phylum Chordata; class Mammalia; order Carnivora; family Mustelidae; genus Mellivora; species Mellivora capensis. The sequence goes on along the minus strand of PISX010017230.1, from coordinate 9,663 downwards.
TATTTACAGTAATGAGTCCTTCCATTCACAGAATAAGACATCTTTTCTTTCATGTAGGTCTTCTTAAGTTCTCTAAATGATGTTTTATAGTTTTTTACATAAGAGGACTTGTCCATCATAATTTATTACTTGGAATTTGAGCCATTTGAGATTTCTGGAATACTATCATCAATATTATCTTTTTAAAAATGTTGAGTTTCTATATGTTATTAATACATAGGAATATAATTAATTTTTGTATTTTAACCTTATATTTGCAACATTGCTAAACTCACAAATTCTAGTCATTGATCTATAGATGACTTAGATTTTCTCTGCACACAATTGTATCATCTGTAAAAAGAAATTACAGTATGTTTCTTCATTTTCAAGTCACATAACTTCTCTTCCTGTTTTTGCTGGCTGAGATACCCTACCCAGTGTTGAATGGAAGTGTTAAAAGAGGCATCCTTGGATGGTTCCAAACCCAACAGGGAAACTTTCAACATCTGACCATCAAGTATGGTTTTTGCTGAAGGCTTTTATAGCTACCTTTTCACCTGACTGAGAATATTCTCTACTATTCCTAGTTTGCTAAGGAATAGACATCAAATTTTATCAACACTCTCTCTGCCTCTGGACTTTTTATATTGATCTTTTTTATTTATCCGTGGAACCACAGTGATCTACAAAGACTACACCACATTCGTATTCCTGGAACAGAAATGATATATTCTGGTTCTTTTTAAATATTGCTGGGTCTTATTTTATTAATACTTTGTTGAGAGGATGCTGTTACTGACCCATTTGGTTTCCAAGTGCAACTGGCCTACAATTTTCCTCTCTTGTGACGCCCCAGTGAGGTTTTGAACCAAGATTATGCTCACCTGACAAAATGAGTAGAAGTGCAGGTTCATTTCCTAGTGCTACTATAACAAACGTCTGCAGACAAGGAGACTTAAAGCTATAAAGTCATTCTCTAACAGTTGTGGAGGCCACAAGTCCAAGATGGAGGTGTGGACAGGGCCATGCTCCCTCTGAAAGTGTTGCTTTGCCTCTCTCAGCTTCTGATGGTTCCAGGCACCCTTTGACACCCATCGGCTGTAGCTACAGAACTTCTGCTTCCACCTCCACATACATTTCTTCTCCCTGTGTCACTGGGTCTTCTCCCTTCCTGTCTCTTACAAGGACCCTCATCACTGGATTTAATCCAGTGGGACTTGAGTTTGAAATCCTTGCCTTAATTACATCTGCAAAGACCCTCTTTCAAATAAGGTCACATTTATAGATTCTGGATGGATCTATCTTTTGGGGGTCACAGTTCAACTCCCTTCAGGGTATATTTCCTTTGGGCAGGACTGATGTTATTTTTCCCTTAAATATTTGGTAGGATTCATGGGTGAAGCTATCTGAGTCAGGGGTTCCTCTGAGGGAGGAATCTTTTAAATTATACTTTTATTATCCCATTCTCCTCCCTTTTGTTAATTAAGCAACATTTTTTCCTGTTTTTTAGTTGCTAACCTGGAAATTATAAAATGCATCTTTGACTCATCAAAGTCTAATATTTAGTCTCTTCCTGGACAATACTTCATCTTCCCTTTAACTTCACCCTCTGATTTATGTACATTTTTTGGCCATTATTTTAATTTTATGTATGTTTTCAATGTTGGAGACATTGTTGTTATTGTTTTACACATCAATATGCATTTACACTTGCCTATGTTTTTACAGTTCTCTTTGTTCATAGTTGCAAAGCTATATGTTATGATATAAAGACTAATAACGTGGACAATGATTAAATGTTAATATTTCCTTTGCTCTTATTCATAATGGTGATATTATAAAGACTAGGGTAACAGGGAAATTATGTAACACACATTTGCTGTCCGCTAGGGAACTCTCGTAGGTCTTATCAGGACTGTTGCCTTGTACAACTCTGGGGACACTTCTTATGAAGAATATGTGAGAATACCACCCCTGGGGTTTCTTGTAAGTCATGCTCCCTGGACTCATGCCCTAACTGAAGACACTGGCATAAAAAATGTACTAAGTTATTACAACTGTATTTAAGAGAATTCCCTAAGTCCCGGTTAAAATCCTGAAGGGAGCACTAACAACGTGCTAACCATGTTGTGTTGAAGTGGAAAGACTGTAAGTGGTTTCCTTTATGCTTTTTTCCTCCTTTCCAAAACTTCTTAACTAAATATTAAAAGTGTAAGTTATTCACTTCTCCCCCGTGCCCCTAAGTCAGGTCATACCAAAGTCCTTGCAGACAGGAAGACAGGCAGGGATGGATAAAGGTCTCTTAATTAAATTGTTCCACATTGTCTTCATCTATCTCACTATTAAAAGTACTCCTCCCTTAAATTTATTTTTTTCTCCAAAATATGGCTTCAATGAGTTGTATGGGATCTTGAAAGTCATCTATTTGAATCACTCAATTACTGCTTGAGTTATCTTCTCATTATTACTTCCAAAGTGTTGGCTAGCTTCTTTTTACTAAAATACAGTCTGTGAACAAGCAGCATGAGCATCACCTGGGACCTTATTAGAAATGCAGAAGCTCAGGGCTTACCCCAAGTCTTCTGAAATAGAACCAGCCTTCTAACAAGACACCCAGGTAATGCATATGCACATTCAAGTGTGAGAAGCCCTGGTCTGCCCCAGGCACTTCTGGTAATGGGGAATTCTCTGCCTCCCAAGGCAATCCTCTCCATATCTGAGCATCTCTTAGTATTAGAAAGATCTTCACTATGGTGAAACCAAAAGTTTCTTCCAAATCCCAATCTTGGCTTAAACCTGAAGGACTCTACAGAACAAATCTAATTCCTTTTCTTCAAGACAATCCAGCAAATATATAAAGAGAAAGATAATGTCCCACCTTGAATCTTCTTTCCTCCAATAAACTTTTTTCAATTCTATAATTCTGAGCTTCTTCATGTTAAAATCCATGTTTAGTTTCTGGTCTTGCTGTACATCCAGGAGAAGTGGGGGGCAGCACTGTACTAGAGTAGGGCCCCTGAAGTGTGTTGAAAGGATGATTTCCCTGGCATAAGTCTTGTTACCTCTGTCTTACGGGGATGTGGTCTCAATTTACCCCTACATTGACTTCATCCTGGTATTATGGATTGTAAGTCATTTAAAGTAACATCAACTGATTTTTTAAAAATGCGTGGGGCACTACTTTTGTAGGGAATGGGAAGAAATATGGGAATAATTAGTCTGTTTGGAAAAACAACATGTAAATAAATGAGAGTGTTTTAAATATCATCCAGTTACGTGCCATCATGTATGCATTAGACTTTAAATATCGGGGAACTTAGGTAGAGGAGAGGTCATTACAAGTTGGGGTAAGCAGCGAAGAACAGCATGATGAGAAGACCATGCACTTCAAGCTGACAGGCCTCGGGGGACTCCTGGCTTTGATACTACTTACACATGCACATAGGAAAGTACTAAGTCTTTCGGAGCCTTAGCTTGTCCATCTGTGACAATGGGATTTAATGTGCAGAGTTGAGGGGAGACAAATGTGGCACCTGTGGAAAACACTGTAAACACCCAGATATGCACGCGATATGAAGTTCATCACGGGGACAGGAAAGAGACGTCACAGGAAACCATGTTAGAGTCTTGAATAGTGGGAGCAGCAGTGTGTGCTGGGATGAACTTGGTGTGTTGTAGGTGACAGGAGCCAGACAAATGTTAGGAAGATCCTGCTCCCTTCCACTGCGCTGGTGACAGCCATACCAGTTCCGGCTCACTGCGAGGAAGACTTTTTTTTTTGCATTTTTTTAAATAAATTTTTTTATTTTTTATAAACATATAAAGTATTTTTATCCCCAGGGGTACAGGTCTGTGAATCGCCAGGTTTACACACTTCACAGCACTAACCATAGCACATACCCTCCCCAATGTCCATTACCCCACCCCCTTCTCCCGCCCCCCGACCCCCAGCAACCCTCAGTTTGTTTTGTGAGATTAAGAGTCACTTATGGTTTGTCTCCCTCCCAATCCCATCTTGTTTCTTTTCTTCTTTTCCTACCCCTCTAACCCCCCATGTTGCATCTCCACTTCCTCATATCTCACTGCGAGGAAGACTTAAAACATCTGGGGAGTGCTCTTGGTGCAGTGGGCTGCCTCTCGAGGCTGTGAGCTTGTGAGCTCTGTGATGCCACTTGGGGAGTCCAAGCAAAACCCTGGGAATTGAGTTCTGGGGAATTTGCAGGAGCATTTCCACCTGAGAAGGAGGCTGGGCCAGTTGACTTGAAGGGGCTTTCTAGCTCCAAGTTTCTGGATCTTGTGTTTCTCCGTGGGAAGAATCGGATGGAAACAACTCTGCTCAGATGATTTCCTCCTCTTTGCTTCTCTTATAGTCTGTTCAGAAGAAACCTGATCCCCTGCCAGCTCAGGACCCCTGCACCACTATTTACGTCGCTGCTGCAGAACCTGTCCCAGACCCTGTCCAGGTGAGGCACCTCTCTGAGCCTCTCTCTGCAAGGAGGGAAGAGGTGGAGGGAAGGAATGGTGGGACCTGGGTAGAGCCGAGATAAAACAGTCCTGAAGTGGAGAAGGCAGGCCCTAGCAAGTGGGTCACAGGGATCCTCCATGGCCTTGGCTGCGGGACTTCCGGGAGCCCCTCCTGGCTGCTCACATGGGGACACAGCTCTCCCTCTCTTCACTAGTGTTTCCCTGAGAGCTGTCCAAGAAGCTGTCATCAGAATCAGCTGGCATATGTACTAAAAATAAAGATTTCTGGGGCTTTCTCCTAGGATTCTGTTCAGTCAGAATGTCCATGGTGAGCAACCAGGCATCTACACATTAAAAAGCAACCTCCCCAAGGGGTCCCAGAGCATGTTTACCTTTGCGATTTGCATCTTGATTCCAAGAGCTCCTGAATTCAGCTGCATAACAGCGTCACGGGCAGCTTTGCAAAAAGGGCTCATGCTGGGGCTCCATCCAGCCCAGCTGCTTCAGAATCTCTAGGAGTGGAGCCGTGCCTGGCATGAGCCCGAAGAGAATTTGGTGCGCAGCCAGGCAGAGCCTTGCCATCTACCCCCACTGCAAGATCAGCATGGGTTAAGTTTCCGACAGCAACTGTTCCTTTTCCTAAAGGGACAGAAGTAAATTCGGGGCTGATATCTTGGCTCCAGCAGGGTTCTGTTAAACAAAGCATTTTAGAAGATAATTGAGGATCAAAAGTCCACAGAAATGCCTACATGGACCCCTCTGCCTCAAAGCGCTTACAGACGCCTGGGAATGCCTGGGAGCATGCCCTGTCTGCATCTGGAGGTCTATTCTGAGACACTGTCCTCTCCCATGAGGAAGTAACGCATGAATCTAACTTTAAAAAGCTTTAAGAAATAATGCAGATTTTTAGTGACGTTTTCTTCATCAAAAACAGTCTGTTGTATTTCACATTTCACAGCAAAATCCCCTGAATTCCCCCATTCCCGTCTTTCTCTGACTCTTGAATCTACTCTACCTAGAAGACATCTTTGCCTGCAGTCCCGTCTCTCCTCCCTCCCTCTCTGCTTCAACTCTTCCTTCTCTCTTTGGATCTCACTATCCCTCTCCAAAGCTGAGAGAATTAGGATTCTCTTGGCTTCTCCAACTGTGCCCCCTGCCCAGTAGCAAAACAAATGGTTTTCCTTATAAGGCAAGGTCAGGGAAGAAAGCAAAGAGAAACCTCTCCTGGGTCTCCCTGATGGGGAGTGATGGGGTGCACACACCTGGAGCCCTGGGGTGCTCCTCCCAGCAGGTCACTGCACCCCCTGAAATCTGAGACTCTTTCCTTTTATGAAGCAGCACGGTTCCCATCTGTAGCCTGTGAAGGTGGTGCCTCTGCTCACAGACTTCTGTTCTGCCCCCAGGAACCAAATTCCATCACAATCTATGCCAGTGTGACACTGCCTGAGAGCTGACGCCACAGCCTCAGTGAAGGGACTTTCGGAAGGAATCTGGAGGGACCATAGTAAACACGGAACTTGGCTCCAGGTCCTAAGGTCCCCGTGACGCTCTGCACACCTGTACTCTTCTCAGATCAACTCCTCGGTGATGCTTTGTCCACAGCCACCTGTGGGATGGACAAGGGACTAAGGCTTTCCGAGCACTCAGCCTGCTCCTCAGGAAGAGAGAACTATAGGTATAACTTTCCAGCTCTGTGGTGTAGCAGATGGAATGAGTAATGTGGGTCCAGGGAGCCCAGACCTCCAGGTGTCTTGCTCCTTGCTGGGACTGGACAATAAGAGCCAAAGGCAGGAAGCTGGGACCTCCAGTTCCTCTGACAGCTGACCCACCAGCCACAACATCTGGAACATTTTACGTCTCGGCTGCCTGTGCTTGGTCCCAGGAGCTGACCCCGATCCACACAGACCTGATCCACACAGACCTGATCAAGGCTCTGTGCCTTGCTTTCTCTCTCTGGACGGGCAGTGAAGGATGAACTCCTTATTGTAGGTAGAGCGCTCTGAGATTATTCTATGAAAGAAGCTAACAGAGTCAGCATTTTTTTGGCGAAACCCAAAAGCTGAAGGGTCAATAAACTGACAATGTGACTGTGAAGTCTTTGAGCTTTGAATAATGGAAACAAAATCACCTAAGATTCTTAAAAAATTCTAGAATATTTAAGTTTAATATTGTATAACACATATACTTACATATGTAATATTTAAGGATTTAAGAATACTTAAAGGTATTCCGAGCCGATGCCCTGAAGTTTAAAGAGGTGTGACAAGCGTTTGGGGGCGCTGTTGCCGAGGAACTTGGCATCTTCAGGACTTGTCCCGGGCTGACCTTTTACTTCTCAAAGTGATCTTTAAATCCCTACTTCTCTGTTTACTGCATTGAAGAGCGCCTGCGGAACCTCCACTAAGATGCTCTCACCACGCTCTGAATCCGTTCACACCCATGGCCTCGTGTCATCTGGTTCTTTACCAGGCACCTGCACTCCCCTTCTCACACGAAATGTAACCTGACCTAGAAAATTAACATATTATGACCCAACAGCATCAGATAATTGCATGCTGGATAACTTAAACTGCAGGTTGCCGACAGAAAGAACCTCTTTTGGCAAAGTCCTCTTTTTCCCCTATTCTCTGCTCTCAGGCAGGCCCGCTTCAACGTAAGCTTTTAGGGAAACTGGTTAAGCCGGTTCTTGGAAGACCTTGGTGAACCCTGGTTCAGAAATCACCAGCCGTCCCGCAGCCCTATGAGGGCATCAACTTTCCAGCGCAAGGACGCTGGGCCCAGCTGCTTGGCTGTCTTCTTCCTGGATCCAGACCGGCTCCTCCACCCCTACCCTGCCTCCTCTGGACCTGGAAACTCAGGGTTGCTGGCGCACTCTCTGCACCAGAGTGACCTCTCCCACGTCCCTTCATCTCCTGCTTTCTCGTTTCTAAATTCGGACTCTGGGACTGAGTGGCCAGGGCGAGGTCACGCAACCATGTTCTGCCTCCAAGGGAGGCTGGGAATTGAATATCTGACATGTTCCACTTTCACAGTGGTTGGTGAGATCTGCCTTTTACAAGTTGCGGAATTCCACAAACACAAGCAAGTGAGACGGAATGCTGAGTAGGCGAAAAGGAAAAAAAAAAAAAAAAGATCACTGTATGTCGTATAAACGTAGGCTCACTGTCCGTTCTCAGAAACCCAGGAAGCTACTATCGAGGGTCTGTAAGCCCTCGGGTGATGAGCACTCAGACTCTTACCACAGCTCGGATTGTTCTAGCCCGTTAGTTCTCAACGCTTGGCTTTTTCTTGTGGCCGAATACTGCCCAAATGGAAGGAAGGAAAGAAAGGAGGAGAGAGGAAGCTCTCCCCTCCAAATTCCCCGGCAGAGGCTCAAGACCTCCCTGAGGAGGATGGCGGCGTCTTGTGGACTTTCAGACAGTCCTTCAAATGATGTTTGACGTCAGGTTCTGCACCATCAGGCTCCAGGGTCACGTGGGAAAGCACACAGCCCTCGGCTCACACCCGTCCCCCCCAAGGCACTGCTGGTGGGGCTGGAGTGTTCCTTTTCCTCAGGCCTAAAAAATGAAACTGATACTCTAGAGTCCAGCTTCCCCATGTTTCTTTTCTAATGTTTTCTTTTAATTGAGCATATATGAATTTTAAAGAACTCAAGAGGAACAGACCATTCTCGGTATTAAGGGGCTGGGCTCCAAAATGCAGCTGGGTGTAGTCCCTCCTGAGGACACTTACTCTGGTCCTACGAACCCATGTGATTGGTCAACGGGGCCTAGGCGTGCTGGAGAACCCCTGATGACAGTAAGCTACGTCCCTTCCTGAGTTTTTGTTTCTACCTCCTGGAAATGAATAAAATTTGGACAATCAGTCAAGGAATTTGCCCTTTGTCTTGTGTTACTCGGAAGTTTTGTAAGATGGCAATATGGCAAGACACGTCCCACAGCCTGGTGTCTCTGCAGCTGTGAAACCCTGATGGTGGCTGATTGGGTCTGATGAGCTGTGACACTGTCCCTTTCCTAGGGTGTGGGCAAGGGTTAGCTCTGTGCCCCCAAGTCACCAACGTCGGGAGTCACTCTCCCCCAGAGAGGAGAGCTGTATGGGCCCACACCTGCCAGTATTCCCAAAGTGATACAAATAGTCGAGTTCCCAGGGAACCTTTAGGATAAACACTGATGCCCAAGCCCTACCTCCAGCCCCAATGAAATCTGGGTGGACATCTTCAGAACCATTCCCCTAAAAGCAGCCCCCGAGAGCCAGAGGATTTTGTGACGCATTCCCCGCGGCAGCCGCTAGAGGGAGATGGAGCAATACGGTCCACCCCGCGCCAGCATCACCAGCACCGCTTCTCGGTGGGAACCCGCAGGGCTGAGTCCAGAGTCACGCAAGCGGCGGCTGGACTCCCCTCGGCTCCACCCCGACAGGCTGAGGAGAGTTGAGCCCTCCCCTGGACATAAGGAGGCCCCGCTGGGACTGGCGGCCGACTCCAGCCAGGTGTGCTGCGATAAGTTTCCGTCACAGAAGACTCCTAATTTGCCTCAATGCTCCGTTCGTTCAACACAGTTACTAAGCTCCTGCCACGTGTTAGAGCTGGTCACCTCGTGGGGGATGCAGAGGGCGCAGGCGACTGCAGCCTCACGACCCGCAGACCGCCGGGTGATCTCCCGGGACCCACGTGGAGAGAAGGCGATGCTGGTGGTAATTACCGTGGGGCGGCGCCTGGGCAAACCCGGACGTGCAGTCTCCTTAGCAGAGGAAGAAGGTGATGCTCAGGAAGCATCTAGGACGCGCGCCGAACTCTGGCTTCGGGAAGGAGGAGAGCAGGCTTACTTTACACAAGAAGTTGGAAGTAACAATGGAAATGAAGTAGGCCGTTTCCAGCCAAAGATAAGAACCTGCAGCTCAGAATTTAAAAAAAAAAAAAAAAAGGACCAAGATATCAGATTTACTTTTACTGCAGTCACGCTTCCCACCTGAGAATAGGAGGGGGGGGGGTGGAAAGAGGCATAACTTATGTAAATATATATGCAAATATTTATGCAAATATTCAACTCTCTAAATGTATGCAATTGTTCTGCAAAATTTATACTCCTGTTGACAGTACATTAGAGCTCCTCCTTTCCCCATTCCTCAATAGCACTTGGTATTAGCTGATTTTCTTGGCCAATCAAGTATGTGATTTTATTTTTCACTAAAATTATGTCCAATTTTTTAGACATAAAT
>PISX010017229.1:0-44004 GCA_004024625.1 Mellivora capensis | reverse complement strand
AAAAAAAAAAAATCAAGTTTTTCCCAGATATTTGTGGAAAACTACTGTCCATCAGCCTCAGGGATCTGGGGAGGTCTTTATATCAAATACCACAAGCTTTCAAATATCCATGAAGATGAAGCCTCACCAGATAATTTTGAGAAACCCCAGCTTATCTGACATATGCTGTAGCCAACCACATTGGTCCATGTCCTTCTCCTGATGGCACAGCACACCTCTGCTGCTACTCTGCATGGGAACACTATCTGTCTTCCTGTCTAGAGGGCCAATTCCCAGTGCCACCAAAGCTGCAATACAAAAGTTGCTAAATGCTAGAGTTCTTTCCCATTTTCACTGTGATGCTGAATCTCATGCATAAATGAGGAGAATCACTCTCTCCAGCAAGTAATGTGTTGTATCATTCACCTCTGTCGCAAAGCAATATTGCTTATTCTCTCAGTCTTAAATGGATTCTAGAGAATGGAGACCCCTTAAATTTATTCCAGAAGCCTCTTTCCTTCTGTAAGGAATCAGATATATTTCTTGTAGTTGAGCAAGAGAACAACATCTGGACTGCACTCGACTTCAATATGTCTCCATTGCCCTTCCTCCCCAGGCAGCCACGTAAAACTTCCACTCCACAGACCATAGGCAAATCTCTCATGTACAGCGAGATTCAAAACCCCCAGCAAAATCCACTTAGGCTCTTCCTACAATCCCTGCTCTACTAATAACCTATGAAATACAACAAAAACATATGTTATCACTTGATTGAAACATTGTATTATTTCAACTCAGCTAACCTATAGGCTAACAATTTTTTCTCACTCTGATAACCAACTGATAATTCTTGGTTATGGAACATTGTTTATAAATTGATGCCATCTGTAATTTTGGTTAGTAAATCTGTTTAAACATTCTGGAACACTGGCTATAATAACCTAAAGCCATTATTATCAACTATGGTTTTCTTAGCAGGAAATTAGTTTACTTCTAAGTCTCAGACACTGAAACCTTCACAGATAAATAATGATTTAAAAATTATAAGTAGGTGGATTTCTAAAATAAAGGCTAAAAGAGAGGAAAGAGGCTGAGACTTGCCTACACATATTTGGCAAGCGAGACTGGGCTTAGAGAACGATGTAGCCTGTCAATGAGTCTTTGATTATACTTTGGACAGGCAAGCTTGTATTGATCATACTTGGCAGCTAAGTTTAATTTTGCTATTTGACCAAGAGCAGTGAAACATGTATCTCCTCAACTGTAGCTGTTAATTACTTATTGAGAAAGAGACAGAATTTACTAGATTCAGGAGCCAGATTTCAAAATGAGAAGCCTCCTTCCATAAGTGTACAGTTATAATTAATGGATGGTTCAAATGTCTTTGAATTAGGATTATTATAGAAAAGAAAAGGTTAAGTTAAGTAAGTTGATTAGAAAATGTTGTGGACATCAGCAAAGGTAATTTGTTTAGAAATAATAGTGAGATACGTAGGAATCAAAAAAATCTCTAATGATGAAAAAAGAAAGATCAAGTCCCATAGAAAAACAGCTTATTAGCTGAAAGAAGAGTTTCGAGGAACCTGAAAAGAAGCTCCTTCCTCTCCCAAATTAGGCATGGACTAAGGGAATGAGGACTTTTAGAATAATATATCCACTGTGCGTGTCCAAAAGATAGGACAGGAAAAGAGCTAGCAGAAAGTGAATATTTCAGTGAAAGATGTCCTAAGACCTTATCACCAGGAAAATTCCTCCTTCTGGAGAGCATCAGCAAATAGGTTTCCATTAGGATGTCTGTTTAATCAAATTATTCATTCTTCAGTAGAAAAAAATACAGTCTCCTTTTGGAACTTTTAGAAAATATTTTCAAATATAAAGAAGATAACATCAGCCAGGCAAAATCTCACTACTGTGTGAAAACCATGTTAATAATTGAAACTTGTTTCCATCCAGGTGTTTATTTATATGTGTATTTGATATCATAATATATTCATAATTCAGTATCTTGCTTTATTACTTAGAATTATAGTCTATATATTTTCCTATCACTGAAAAAGTGAGTATATATCACTTTAAAGGATAAAACATTATGTATATCAAAATTATTATTACCCAAACATTTACTTTGTATACGATGCTTGCTGCTAGAAACAATGACATTAGAGGTATGCTTCATTTTGAAGGGTTTTTTTCTAAGGTATTTTTGAATTTGCAGTAAAAAAGTGAAGTGATGAAGGAAAGAAATCCAATTTTCTTGAGCCTGTACTATATGTCATCAACTATTCTAGATTTTTTATGAATGTCATGCAGCTCCTAATTTATACCCAATTTCTGTCCATCACTGAGATTCAGAAGTATGTGCCTATCAGTCTTCAAGCAACCAAGCCTTACCTCTTAGCCAATCTGCAAAAAGGACGAGGGAAGTTATAATAGGAGAACTCTTTCTTAGTGTCTATTCGCAAGCAGGGATGATTTTGAATAAAACTTAGTTTTTATTGCTCTAATGTGCATCCTGGTCTAGTCCTATAACCAATGGGGAAGAGGTTAAATAAAAGCAAAGTGCTATTTCTCTAAAATTATGCAAGAATCTAGAAACAGTTTTAATAGTGTTAACATAAAGGGAAAAGAGAAAGTTACCCCAGCTTCTGAGCAAACTCCCAGCAGTGTCACTTAAGATCTTCACAGTGCAAAAATGTCAAGCAACAGGTAGATCCCAGCAGGTTTGGAGAACCCAGTGGAAGCCAATGTGTTGCCTGCTAGAACAGGGCAATATTGATGCTCACCATTTCCTGGGCTGCCATTTCCAGAAAGAGATAGCAGCCATGTGCAGCAAATGGGTATGTCCAGCAGAAATGACAGCAGTCCAAATGATGAGAATTTAGGGGCAGATGACTTAAGCACAACTTAGAAACAATTTGAAGAGCCATAGGAATTCCTGGAGGAGAAGAAAAAGAATTTTCATGAGGCTGGGGTTTTGCATTAGAAGGGGCAAGGGAGAAACATGTCTTGTATTAACATATTTAGGTCTACTGGGTATAGACACCAGCTAAACTGAGAAAGTTAAAGAACTGTGTAAGTTCACAAAAGGGGAACACAAATGGAAGTTCACAGGTAAAGGGAGCTGTACATATTTCAAGAAATCTATATTGAATAGTTCCATTAAATAGAATGGATGAAATCAGAACAGGAGGAGCTGCTCCTGGGTTTAATATATGGGCAGATTCCTCTGGCAGACACTAAGATATACAGAGACATACACTATCAAACAACAATTTCAGAGATGATGCCACAGATGGTGAAAGTTGCTCACCCAATTGATGGACTTTGATAGCTTCTTTGAGTGATCATAGTCCCTTTTGGGTTGGCTTATTATCTATCCACAGAGGCAAAAAAAGACCAAGAATTCTCAGGGCAGTAGTATTCCTGAATCAATATCACATAAGCCTACTCCTAAAGGCATTTATTTAGGAAAATGAATTCTGATGCTTTTTCATTGCAGACGGAACGAACTAGGATAGGCTATATTGATTGATAGGCATTTCATTAATTTTTACTGCCCCTGCCCATGTAGGTCAGCAATACCCTAGACATTCTTCAGCCAGCTCAAAGATCAATAAATCTTTTATTTTTTAGCATAAGTCCACCTCATGTAGATTTATTTACATATTTTATTAACACCCCAAAATTCTCAAAAAAAAAACCACACCCCAAAATTCTCAAATGCAATCAGTTCCCTAAGGTAGACTGGAGGATCTTCAAAAAAATTTTTTTTGTAGAATTATGTATTCCTCAGTACATATTTAGATTGATATATTAATAATTTTCATAATATTAATATTAATATTAATAAAATATGTAATTTCTCATGAATTGCATATATATATATATATATATATATATATATATATATATGACTTAAATATACCCTCAAAACTTGAAGGGGCTAATTTAGTTCAGTTACGGAGAATGTCTGCTGCCAACAGACCTATGTAACATACATGACATATAAAATACCTACAAGACACATAATTCTGACTATAAGTCAGATCTCATTGTTATCAGTCAAATCAGACTTTCTGCAACCTTTGAGGTTTTTTCCCCAATTCAAATAAGTTAGTTAATGTAATAGCACTCAACTAGTCTTAAGCTTATGTGTTCCTTACTTACGGATTTAAAATTTCTAGGTCAATAGCAGAACTAACCTATTTCCTTGAGACTTACAGTCCACTAGCTTTGAGGAGTAAAGGACCAAACCTTCCCAGAAGATAAGGCCTGACTATATTTGAAAACAGGTGCTGCTTATGCCAGCAAGTCTGTTCAGGTTGATGTTGACTTATGACTAACTACTTGGGCATCTGCTTCCCCTGCTCCTAGCCCTCTCCCTTTAAAGCTCTCCAGCTTCACCCAAATGGAGAGCATGGTCTCTGAGGCATGAGTTCACTGTTTTCCAAGGTTGCTGACTTCTTGAATAAAGTAACTTTTTCTTTCCCACCATCATTTTTCTCTCCAGTATTTATTTTGAAACGGCAAGCAACTGAACCTGAGTTCAGAACAGGGTCTCTGATGGGTAACATTAATACAATTATATATGACAGTTATCCTCACTTCCAAGATATAAATCTACAGGATAGATAGCTGTATGGATGACTAGATAGACAGACAGACAGACAATAAAGAATTAGACACGATCTTGCCATGAATGTGGTTCTTGTGTAAAACCAGTTACTATTTCTTCATTTCTTAGGGTGCCTGGGTAGCTCTGTCAGTTGAGCATCCAACTCCTGATTTCCACTCAGGTCAAGATCTCAGGGTCATGAGATGGAGCCCCATGTAGGGCAGTGCTTTGAGCCTGCTTAAGATTCTCTCTCTCCCTCTCCATCTGCCGTTCCCTCACCCCTATACTGCTGGCACACACTCCCTCTCTTAAAAAAAAAAAAAATTACTATATCTTTAAAAATTTCTCCTGGTCTTATTTTCAGAGTCTCATTCAGGAACTCTGCATTCCTGAATAGCAATTTTTTTTTTTTTTGGACACTCAGTATTTTACACACCAGTCCAATGCACCGTGAAAGCAAGATTCTGTATATACATGAGAGGTTGACTGCCTTCTGTTAAATGAAGAAGAGGTGAAAAAGGAGAAGTAGCAGAATGCCAGTGCCATTCTCTGGAAGACACATTTTAGGGAAGAGTGCACATGGAAGTTAGGATCTGGGAATTATTTTCTAAAGACTGTGAGCTTGGAAAATCTCCATATACTTTCAGAAGCATGTGTGTCCTAGTCTGCAGACCACAGAGCTAGATATATAGATCTACTTTTGTGTATCCTTATAGTTTTATATTGAGGTTTATTTAAAATGAGTCCTTGTATTTGGATAATATAGGGAAATGGTTCTCCCAACTCAGGCATCTGAATCCCAACTAAGTTCCTGATTTAATTTTTTGGCTGTGAAAAGATTCTTTGCCTTTTTCTCCCAATATCTTCTTGGATTCACTAAGTTACTATATTTTAATTAAATGTTACAGATATCTTTGATAAAAGTATTATAATGTGATTTTTCAATTATGGCCCCACTTATATCAGAATCCTATTTTTTCCCCCAATTATAAACCCTTTCTTCACATTAGAAGCCTTTGGGGAACTTTAAAAAAATACTAATAGGGCGGCTGCCTTCAGCTCAGGTCAAGATCCCAGGGTGCTGGTCCTAGGAGGTAGCCCCACATCAGACTTCCTACTCAGTGGGGACCCTGCTTCTCCCTCTCCTTCTGCCTGCAGCTCCCACTGCTTGTGCTCACCCACTCTCTCTCAAATAAATAAATCTTTAATAAATAAATAAATAAATAATAACTACAAGGTAAAAATACTAATAACTGGCCCCTATCTCCAGAATTTATTTCACTGGTATGATGTAAAGACTATGTATCAACATTGTTTAAAAAAATAATAGTGATTTGATGTGCAGTTAGTGTTGCTTTAGTCATGAGAAATTCCAGAAAAGACCCAGCACAATAAGCTATATTATTAAGAGGTCTCTTGAGTTACCAATATGCCTCGAACTTAGCTTTCTCTATTTGCCAAAGCAGTTTGAAAATACAGATTAAGTAATCATTTCAAGAATCACTTGGAGATGGGATTAACTCCATATATGCATTATTGAGATAACTGAGGATTACTCCTTCAAGTTTCCCAGCTCGTTTAAAAATCTATTCTAAACCAGATTTACTAAGGTTCCAAGGAAAGGCCTAAGAAATAAAATGATTTTACAAGATTTTTGAGAACTTTGATATACTCATTTGTCATATGGTATTGAGTTTAGTGGAAGCAAAATTTTCAAATAAGTAAAGGTGGTTAAGAAGACGAGTCTACGTCTCTAAACATCCACAATTCTAAAATGTACTGCAGGCAGCCTTATAACTGTCCCTCTTTATTTTTTTTAAATATTTATTTAATTATTTGACAGAGAGAGATCACAAGTAGGCATAGAGACAGGTAGAGGGTGGGGGGGTGGGGTGGAGGCAAGCAGGCTTCCTGCTGAGCAGAGAGCCTGATGAGGCTGGATCCCAAGACCCTGAGATCATTACCTGAGCCAAAGGCAGAGGCTCAACCCACTGAGCCACCCAGGCAGCCATAGTTATCCCTCTCTAAAATCTTTCTGATAAAGAGCCTGAAGTGAAAGTCATGGTACAACCTATATCCTTGTAGTAAATTAATTTTTACTCAAGTGGTTTCTTCTAGATTCAAATTAGTATGAATAAACTCCTAATGCATATTCTTCAGTGGAAATGCTAATTATTCTCAGTAGGCAAAGTTTAAGAAGGCCAAAAGGGGGGTGCTTCAAAAAAAAAAATCAGTGTCCTCCCCTTTAGAAAGAAAATCAGTTTGAAGGTAAAGGGCTTGAAGAATAACGAAGGTTAATTGCCAATTATGCAGAAAAATTATGCAAAAACATGAATAAAAAACACCTTCCTGCACTACTGCCCTTTCTTTTATTTCTGTTACAGTGTTATTGTTCTTTTAATATTGTTCCAAATTAATTTGGTCTATGTCAGTAGTATTTAGATTTAGAATGTTCCGCAAAATAGAAAACAATACTAGTGACCCTGAACTTAGAATCCGATCAAAAGAAATATCTCAGGGAGAATGGGGGCAAACTGAAAGGAGAGCTGGCATGTTCCTGAACTCTCCTGAAGCTGATTAGAACAACTGGGAAGTTAAAATATTCCATTCTCCTGACACAATCTCCTTAAGAGTAACTGATCTGATCACTTGATGAAATTTCCCATTTCATCATGATTCAGTCTTGGTAGGTTTTATGTTCCTATCATGGTCAGGCAGACCATATAAAATGCTGAACAATATTCTCTCTGGAAAATTCTGTAGAAGAGTTTCTTTATTTCTTTCTTAAAATGACTGATTGAATTTACTAGTGAAATCATCTAGGTATTAAAGCTTTACTTGTGAAAATGATTTTATTTCGGATATAATTTTTTTTTACTATGTATATTCAGAATTTCTCTTTTTTATTTTCTACATGTAACTTGTGTTTCGTTAAGAATTTGTCTATTGCATCTAAATTTTTAAACAAAAGTATCCTTTTATTGCCTTGTAAATTTTTATTGTTAAGTATATTTATAGAAAACCACACTAAACAAATGTACATCTTAGAGAGTAAGCTGTGCACTTGCCTCATATTTCAATTCCACTTTGCATTAAATCCTCACTCTTATTTTCTGGGATTAGGTTTCTATGATTCACTGGAATCCACTAATTAATAAGACTATAATATAGCTATTCTCTAATTTTTAGTCTGTGACCACATAGAGACCCTGACAGTGTCTCTTTGAGAATTGATATGACTGACCATGCCTGGGTCAGCTGTTCATACCTCGGGCCAACAAGGCATGGGTCAGTATCACAAAGGAAATACAGTTGCCCACAGTCCATCTCTATGGTTCTCAGAAGGGGATCAAAGCAAGATGAGTTCCAAGAAAAAATGAGATATCTGAGTTGTGAACAGAGCCCAAAATATGTCTACTCCATGTTACCAAGTTTATACACTTAAAATAAAAACAGCAATATTTCTTCTTCTGGTATTTCCCAGAATTATTTTTCTTTTTTTCTGAGGTTTTATAACTTCACTGTCTAGTAAGTACAATAGTTTAATAATTGGTTTATTAGACCAACGTAAGCCAAATTTCATAAAAATAATTCAATTTTCTTAGTATTTTTGGAAGGAGAATAAGAGGTGAATAAAAGATTTGCCGAACTACTTTTTACCACTTCAGAATCTTCAGAATACTTTAATATTATACCCTTTCCTCAGAAGGGTTCCATAAAGCTATTTTAAGTCATTAAAAAATTCTCAAAAGGAAATTTTGTGAACCATAAATAAAATGTGTAGTTGGTTGGGAAAAGGATTAGGGCATATTAGCAAGGCAAAGATGATTATCACAATCTCCCTAGTGAGAACTCTTAAAGGCTAAATTTCAGGGAAAATCCTATGAAATGTTTTTAATGATAGAAAGTGCAGAGAAGTGTTTCAAGTCCTACAGAAATCCTATCTGGTAAGTAAAATGATGGGAAAAAAGCAAAAAAGCCCTTTATGGCTCTGCTTTCATTGGAAATTGAGACTATCATTCTTACTATCTTTACAGTATTTATTATTATTATTATTATTATTTTATATTTTATTTATTTGATAGAGAAAGAGAGAGAGAACACAAGCAGTTAGAGTGGCAGGCAGAGGGGGCGGGGAAGCAGGTCCCCCGCTGAGCAGAGAGCCTGATGTGGGGCTCCATCCCAGGACCCTGAGATCATGACCTGAGCCAAAGGCAGAGGCTTAACCCACTGAGCCATCCAGGCACCCCTATGTATTTAAATTATTGATGGGATATTTAATTATGTTTTCTTAATCATCTACAATAGAAAATGCATTCATGCTATCACTAAAAAGAAAAAAAAAGTTTTCACTTCCAAACAGTCCAAGAACATATGTACTTTATTCAACAAACTTTTTTTTTTTTTTTTTGGATATATCTACTTTATCTAGGGTGTTCTGGAGAATAAGAGAAAAATCTGAGGGCAAGCTTCTTATTGATTTGTAGAACACACTGTTAGATATAAAGACATGAAAACAATTGTAATTGACATGTAAAATGACATATAAAATGACAAATTCCAAAGGAATTTTAAAAATGGTACAATTCTTAAAAAAATAAATAAAATTTAAAAATTAAAAACGGTATAATTCTAATAGAGAGCAGAGAGACTTCAGGGAGGATATCAAGTTGTAATTTAGCAAATTAAGTAGCCTACATAAATAGTGAATATATCAGAATGTAAATACGGATTTGTCAATGAACTTGTATAAATATTAACATTTTATAAAAATAGAGCTGCTCTATGCACATCACACAATTTAGAATTTACTGTTTAATGACTTTTGGAACTTTAAATATGTATATTTTGTGCACTACAGCTTAAAATGGATTGACCGAGTCTTCAAAGATAATCATCATACATAAAAAAAAACTTCCTTGTCCATTCCACTATTGATTTTTGTCAGTGTTTTATTATCATAAACAATACTGAGAAGAATATTCTCATATATGTTTTCTGACATATATGGGTTGAATTTCTGAGTCTTCTGAAAAAATTACTTTGCTGTTTTAATTGTTCTGAGTATTATGATATTGAAATGTGTATATGCGTTTGTTTTCATTTGAATTTCCTTTCATATATAATAATCCATTTTTGTTACTCTGTATTTTGTAGTTGTCTTTTCTTTGTGATTTGTAAGAGTCATTAATTTGTCATTGTAAAAATAATGCATTTTTGTTTATAGAAGTTGACAATTTTTCTTTCCAGTTAACATCTTTCTTCCCTTTATGTTAACGTTTTTCATACTGATGTTTTAAATGCTGATACAGTAATATTTATTAACTTACATTCATTTCTTTCTTTGTTCTTGTGTAAGAATTTCATACCTACCATAAGGCCATGAAGATAATTTCTTGCTTTCCACTTAAAGTATAAAATTTTCCTTTCAGATTTATGTCATTAATTCATCTGAAAATGATTTTATTTATGATAACAGAAGAATCTTTTTTGACTGTTTCTTTATTTGTCATATAGATAAACAGCTGTCTCATCATCATGTTGAACAGGCTTTTCTTTCCTTACTGACTTAAAATGTCCTATTTGTCACATTTCAAGTTTTCATATATGCATGGTCTTTTCTTGGGGTTTCTGTTGTGTTTCATTTGTTCAGTTGCGTAACATCATTCCAAACAGGAATTCATTAAATGGTAGAACTTTATTTTTTTTTAATTTATTTGTCAGAGAGAGAGGGAGAGAGAGCGAGCGAGCACAGGCAGACAGAGTTGACTTCTTTCTGATATCACTATCAATTGTCCAACTTTCTATAGCTTAATGTATACTTAGTCTATCTCTATAATCATCTTATGCCTTACCTTTTTGTTCCTTGATTCTAGTTGTAACAATTATATCTAAAGATTGTGCATTAGTGTCCTTTTTAATCTTCAAGTTTTTATGGGTTGTGATAAGTATACATTAATGCTGGTTTCTTCCATCTTACTTTGTTTTCTACTTAGAGTATTTACATATATATTTTTTATGCTGCCCTCCCTTGCAAATATTAAGTATATTACTCCTTTTTCTTTCTATATGACTTGCAATGTGTATATTCTGTTTGGACTGCATCATTAACACTGAAAATAATAAAAATCATTAGCCATCTCCAAATGACATCAGGATCTTAGAATGTCTTAACTTTCTGCACCCCATTTTTAGTTTGGTCTTATTTTTTTATGTAATTTTCCTTTGGTTTGAGTCATAGCAAGTTAATAATCACCATGATTAGTCTTGAACACTCTGTGAGTATCCAGACATAACTATATATTTACTTTTTAAATTTTTTTTTTAATTCACCATCCTTTCAATGCAATTTTCTTATTCCTGAAGTACTTCTTTAGTACTTTCAGGAAAGGCTTGTGATGGTAAGCTGTTTTGGCTTATTTTCTCTTTGAAACTTCTGTATTATTTACTATTTTTTGAATCATATTTTGTCTGGTTTTAGGATATTATGATGGCAGTTATTTTTTTTAACTCTCTGAAGATATTATTTAATTACCTTCCAGCTTGTATTACTTCCTTTAAGGATAGCTGACTATTATTTCTTTATACATGCTTCTGAGTGTTTTATGAACTTTTCTTGTTATTTGGTCCTTTGGTCCACTTTGGTGATTTTAAATATTATTTCAACTCTACATCTAGATTTATTTAAAGATTTATTTATTCATTATATATATAGAGAGAGAGCACTTACACAAATGGAGTGGAGGAAAAGAAGGGGAAGGAGAAAGAGAATCCTCAAGCGTACTCCTGACTGAACATGGAGTCCAACGCTGGGCTTGATCCCAGGACCCTGAGATCATGAATTGATCCAAAATCAATACTCCGCTGCTTAACCAACTGAGCAACCCAGGTGCCCCTAGATGTTGGGGGTTTTAAAACATGTCCACAAAAATAAAAATTGATTAATTAATTAATTAAAATAAAATAAAATATGTCTGTGAATTTTTTATACTCCTTCTCTAAATGAGGAATAGACTTTCTGTCTGAATTCAAACTACCAGAACATGGTAGAACTGACACTATGTGACTTCTGAGAGTAGATAATAAATCATACACAGATCCCATCTTTCTTCTCTCTATTGAATCATATGTTCTAGGATAAGCCAATCCTTGTATTATGAGAATTCTCAAGTATTCCTGGGAGAGGTCTTGTGGAGCAGAACTTGACAGCCACGTGAACAACCCATCTTAGAAGTGGACCCAGCCTCACATAAGCCTTAAGATACCTGGTTTTGACAGACATCCTGGCTGCAATCTTTTGAAAGACCTTAAGCCATAACCAGCCCACTAATTCCCCACCTAAACACAAACCATATGAAAATAAATGTTATTATTTCAAGCCACTAAAATTTGAGATTATCTGTAACAACTTATTACATAGGCATAAATAATTAAGTATACATTAGGCATATATTTATCTTGCTGGAAATCATTATAGTCTTGAAAACTAAGGATTATATTTTCATCAAGTCTAGAAATTTCTCACAAATTATTACTTCAATTCTACTTCCCCTGCATTCTTTCTGACCATTCCTATTAGTAATTCATAATAAATGAATACAAACCATCAAGATTTGATTATCTAAACATCTTCATCTTTTTTATAGTTTTCATTTTATAGTTTTTGTATAGTTTTTAGAGTTTTCAATTTTCATCTTTTTATCGCCTATGCTTCAATCTGTAAAATTTCTTCTGTATGCTCTTTGAGGACACTACTCTCTTCTTCAGTTTAATTATTTTAAAAATATTTGAAAATTATTTAAAAATATTAAACATTAGAAAATTTTAGTATTTTTCTTTATAGGAATTCTACATAATTATTTTTAAATACCATTGGTAAAATACCATTGGTTTTGGAAAATGAGAGAGAAGGAGGATGCTGAGCTCACCTCATCCTACATATACACTGAGGCAACATCTATTGCAACTAACTCTGAACATGACCTCAAGACTGGCAGAAAAGATCTACCACAGCTAGTTGTAGAAAGACACTTTGACAGAGTTGGAGGGGTGAATACTCAGTGGGAAACTAAACCCCCAGTGGAGCAGTGGAGCAACTAAACACAAACAAGAAAGACATCCCAAGTACAAAACAGCAAGGTGATCAGACCCCACACTGGATACCCCCAGCCCTGGAGACCTGAACTGGAAAGATAAGTTCCCATAATATCTGGCTTTAAAAATGAGTGACCTCCCCCTCCCAAACTGCCTGCCTCTGGAGCTGCTCTGCTAAAGTGGCTCCTGACCTGCCATAGTAGGCAGGCAGCCCTAACCAGTACTGGTGCCCCTCCAAAGTGACTCTTGTCCTAGGGAACAAGACAGACAACCCCACACAGCAGCGCAAACCAGAGTTCCTGCAGCTCGGTCTTTTAGCTGACTGTGCAGGGGGCAAGCATTGACTTTCATTATGCCTATAGCTGTTGCAGAGGCTAACTGCAGACAGCTACACTGAGTGCTGGCCTCACCCATCAGTCAAGCCACAACAGCTGCAGATGGGACTGTCAAACCCTACCTACTGTCCCTGCAGTAGGCAAAGCAGGTCACTGCAGCCAGCTGCACTGAGGGCAAACCCCACCCACCAGTGAGCCCTCAGTAACCACAGCTGAGATACATGCAGCCCACATAAAGTAGACACCCCTAAAGCACCTCATTCTGGTGAACAAAAGGATTGTGCTACAGGGTACCACAGAACCTCTTTGACAAAAGGCCCTACTTTCAAGACCAGGAGACAGAGTTGACCTACCTAATACACAGAGAGTTACACAAAATGAGACAGAGGAATATGAATATATTACAAACAAAATAATGAGACAAAACCCTCAGAAAATGAACTAAACAAAATGTAAGGAAGCAATCTACCTGATAAAGAGTTCAAAATAAGTCATAAAGATGCTCACTGAACATGAGAAATAAGTAGATGAACTCAGTGAAACCATAACCAAAAAGAAAAAATACAAAAAGAATCTTTTAAAGCTAAAGCATACAGTAACTGAAATGAAAAATACACTAGAAGGAATCAACAGCAGATCAGAGGAGACAGAAGAACAGATCAGTGATTTGGAAGACAAGGTCATGGAAAGGAACCAAGGTGAACAGCAAAAAGAAAAATAATAATAAAAAAGGAGAAGAGATTAAGGGATCTCCATGACATCATCAAATATAGTAACACTTACATTATAGGGATCCCATAAGGAGAAGAAAGGGAGAGAAGACAGAAAATTTATTTGAAGAAGTAATAGTTGAAAAATTCCCTAGGTAGGCAAGAGACATCCAGGTCCTGGAATCACAGAGAGTCCCAAACAAGATAAACCCAAAGAAGTCCACACCAAGACACCATAATTAAGATGGCATAAGTTAATGATAAAGAGAAAAATCTCAAAAGCAGAAAGAGAAAAGGAAACACTTATATACAAGGGGAACTGTGAAAGGCTATCTGCTGATTTTTTCAGTAGAAACTGCATATCAGAGGCAGTGGCATAATATATTCAAACTGCTATAAGGAAAAAAACCTACAACCAAGAATACTCTACTGGGAAAGCTATCAGTCAAAATTGAAAAAGATATAAAGTGTTTCCCAAACAAAAATTAAAGGACTTAATCACCACTAAATGAGCCTTGCAAGAAATCTTAAAGGAAATTCTTTAAGGGGGAAAGAAAAGGCCTAACTAGAAACAAAATTAGGAAAGGAAAAAAAATGGGGTAACTATAAACATAGTAAAAACAGTAAGTAGATTAATCACTTACAAAAAAATACACAAATTAAAACACAAAAATAGTAAAATCAATGATGTCTACAGATATTACTCAAGGGATACGCACAATAAAAAGATGTAAAATCATATGTGTGTAAATTTATATACAAAAACTCATACACATAAGCATTATATACATCATTACATAAAATGTGGAGAGAGAGGTAAAAATTTGGTGCTTTTAGAACTGTACAAACTTAAGCAATCATTAACTTAATAGTTATAAGTTACATTACACAATAGTTACATTAACACATAGGATATTATATATAAACCCCATGGTAATGACAAATAAAAAACCTATAATAGACAAAAAAATGAAAAGAAAGGAATCCAAACATAACACTAAAGGAAGCCATCAAACCCCAAGGGAAGAGAGTAAGGGGGAAAAAAAGGAACAGAGAAGAACCATAAAAACAATCAGAAAATAATTAACAAAATGATAATACATACATATCTACCAATAATTGCTTTATATGTAAATGAGCTACAAAAGATACAGGGTGACTAAATGGATTAAAAACAAGAAGAAGAAGACTTATCTATATGCTGCCTACAAGAGAAACCCCTTAGACCTAAAAACATATACAAACTGAAAGTGGACAGACAGAAAAGATAGTCCATGCAAAGGGAGGAAGGAAGGCAGGAAGGAAGGTGGGTGGGTGGTAGGGTAGGAAAGAAGGAAGAAAGAAAGAAACCTGAATGGCAATACTTATATCAGACAAAATAGACACTGAAACAAAGACCACAGCAAGAGACAAACCAGGACATTATATAATGATCAATCCAAAAAAGGATACAACAACTGTAAATACCTAGGACCTAAATACATACAGCAAACATTAACACACATAAGGTGAGAAACTGACAGTAACACAATAATGGTTGGAACTTTAATACTCATTTACATCAACGCATAGATGATCCAGACAGAAAATCAACAAGGAATCTGGCTGTGAATGACACATGAGACCAGATAAACTTAACAGATATACACAGAATATTTCATCCAAAAACAACAGAATACACATTCTTTTCAAATGCACATGGGAGACTCTCAAGGATGTTATCACATGTTAGGCTACCAAACAAATTTCAATAAATTTAAGAAGACTGAAATTATATCAAACATCTTTTCCACCAACAACAATAAAAGACAAGAAATTGGGGCACCTGGGTGGCTCAGTGTGTTTAAAGCCTCTGCCTTCAGCTTAGGTCATGATCTCAAGGTCCTGGGATCAAACCCCGTATGGGTCTCTCTGCTTGGCAGGGAGCCTGCTTACCCCCCCTCTCTCTCTCTGCCTGCCTCTCTGCCTACTTGTGATCTCTGTCTGTCAAGTAAAAAAAAAAAAGAGAGAGAGAGAGAGAGAGACTAGAAATCAATCAAGAAAAAAATACAAACACATGGAGGTTAAGTAACATGCTACTAGACAGTCAATGTTACCAACAAAGAAATCAAAGAGAAAATTAAAAAATACAGACAGACAAATGAAAAGGGAAACACAACAGTCTCAAATCTTCAGAACATAGCAAAAGTGGGTCTAAAAAGGAGGTTTATACTGTTACAGACCTACCTCAAGAAACAAGAAAAATCTCAAGTAAACAATCTAACCTCATACCTAAAGAACCTAGAAAAAGGAGAACAAGAGAACCCCAAAGTTAGTAGAAGAAAGGAAATAATAAAGATTAGAGAGGAAATAAATGAAATAGAGACCTAAGGAAACAATAAAAAAGACCAATGAAACCAAAGAGCAAGTTCTTTGAAAAGATAAACAAAATTGATAAAACTATAGCCAGACTCATGAAGAAAAATAGAGAAAGGACTCAAATAAATAAAATTAGAAATGAAAGAGAAGAAATAACAACTGACATCACACAAATACAATATATACTATAAAAAGTATATGCCAACAATTTAACAACCTAGAATAAATGAATAAATTCCTAGAAACATACAAAATTCCAAAACCAAATTAGGAAGAAATAGAAAATCTGAAGAGACTGATTACTAGTAGCAAAATTGAATTGATAATCAAAAAACTTCCAACAAACAAAAGTCCAGGAACAGATGGCTTCACAGGTGAATTCCATCAGAATTTGAAAAAGTGTTAACAATTATTCTTTTTAAACTACTCCAAAAAATAGAAATGGAAGGAAAACTTCCAAATTCACTTCATGAGGCCACAATTACCCCAATTCAAAAACCGGACAAAGATGCTACATATAAAGAAAACTATAGGCCAATATCCTTGATGAATAATAGATGCAAAAATCCTCAACAAAATATTAGCAAACAGAATTTTGAATAATACAGTTAAAAAGTCATTCACCATGATCAAGTGGGATTTATCCTGGGGATGCAAAGATAGTTTAATACTCACAAATCAATCAATGTGATGTATCACATTAACAAGAATAAGAATAAAAATCATATGATCATCTCAATCAATGCAGAAAAAGCATTTGACAAAATACAATATCGACTTGGGATTAAAAACTCAAAAAAGTGGGTTTAGAAGGAAAATACCTTAACATAATAAAGGACATATATGAAAAACTCAACAGCTAACATCATACTCAATGGTGAAAACCCTTCACATTCTCTAAGATCGGGAGCAAGACAATGATGTCTATCCTCACCATTTTCATTCAACATAGTACTAGAGGTCCTACACACAGCAATCAGAAAGAAAAAGAAATAAAATTTACCCAAATTAGTAAGGAAGAAATAAAACTATTATTATTTGCAGATGATGTAATATTATATATAGAAAACCCAAGGGGCACCTGAGTGGCTCAGTTGGCCAAGCAACCACCTTTGGTTCAAGTCATGATCTTGGGGTACTGGGATTTTGCCCAATGTAGGCCTCCTTGCTTAGCAGGGATTCTGCTTCTCCATTTCCCTCTGCCCCTCTCCACCCCATCCCCCACATATATTCACGAGCTCTCTCTCTCTCACTCTCTCTCTCAAGTAAATATGTAATCTTTTTAAAAATCTTAAAAAAAAAACCCAGAAAGAAAGAATACCCTAAACACTCGACCAAAAAATTATTAGAATAAATGCAGGCAGTAAAGCTGCAGGATGCAAAATATAAACAGAAATCTATTGCATTTCTATACACTAATAACTAAGTAGTAGAGACAGAAATTAAGAAAACAATCCCATTGTTTTCTTCCTACACTACACTTCCTACACTAAAAAGAAAAAAAAAGGAATTAACTTAATCACGAAGGTGAAAGGCCTGTAGTCTGAAAACTGAAGATGATACAAACAAAATGAAAAGATAGGTCATACTCATGGAGTAGAAGAATGAATATAGTTAAAATGTTCACACCACTAAAGCAATCTACAGATTTAACGCAATTCTTATCAAAATACCAATATTATTTTTCACAAAACTAAAACAAATAATCTTAAAACTTGTATGGAACAACAAAAGACCCTTCGGAAACATAGACAATACATGCAGATAAATAAACCTGGACTGCTATTCACACTATATACAAAAATTAACTCAAAATGAAGACCTAAATGTAGGACTAGACACCATAAAACACCTAAAAGAAAACATAGGCAGTAATCTCTTTGGCATCAGCCTTAGCCACATAATTATGGATATATCTCCTCAGGCAAGGGAAACAAAAGCAAAAATAAACTATTAGGACTATGTCAAAATAAAAATTTTATATGCACAATGAAGGAAACCATCAGCAAAACAAAAAGGCAACCTACTGAATGGGAGAAGATATTTTTGAATGACATAGCTGATAATGGATTATATATATATAATATATATCACATATATTATATATATCCAAAATATATAAAGAATTTATACAATTCAACATAAAAGACCTCACAAATAATCTGATTAAAAATGGAGAGAGGACGAGGACCTAAATAAACATTTTTCCAGAAAAGACATACAGTCAACAGATATTTGAGAAACAGCATTAAAATTAAAAAACTTAATTAAAAAAACAAATAAAAAAACAGAAATAGAAGAAGGATATGTAGAAAAAGAACTCTTATGTACTATTTGTGGGAATGTTAGTTGGTGTAACCACCATGAAAAATATGGAGGTTTCTTAAAAAATTAAAATAGAAATACCATGTGATCTAGGAATTCCACTACTATGTATTTACAAAAACAAACAACAAATAAAAACACTAACTTGGAAAAACAAAAGCATCCTTATGTTTATTCCAGCATTATTTACGATAGCCGAGATATGGAAGCAACCCAAGTGTCCATCAACAGATGAATGGATAAAGATATGGTATATATGTATATGTGTAGGTACATGTATATTTATATAACAGAATATTACTCAACCATAAAAAAGAATGATATCTTTCTATGTGCAATAACACAGATGGAACTTGGGGACATCATGCTAAGTAAAAAAAGTCAAACAAAGAAAAATACATACCATAAGATTTCACTTATATGTATAATCTAAAAAAACAAAATAAATGAAAAAAAAAGAAAGAAAGAAAGAACACAAGAAACAGACTGATAAGGAGAAAAAATTATGGTTGCCAGAGGGGAGATGAATGAAACAGATGAAGGAAATTAAGAGATACAGGCAAATAAGTCACCAAGATGAAAAATATAGCATAGAGAATATTATAAGTAATATCATAACATTTGTATGGCGACAGATGGTAACTATACTTATGATGGTGAGACTGAGTAAAGCACAGGATTTTCAAACCACTATGCTATATGACATCTGAAACTAATGTAACAGTGTATGTCAACTAAATTTCGATTGCAAAAATTAAAAATTAAAAAGTATTCCATTGATCTTATTGTCATGTTTTGTTCTTTGCTAAAGTTTTTAATTATCTCCTTTCATAACTTCAATCACTGTAACATAGTCTCCCTATTATATAGTTCAATCATATGAGGTTCTTCCCACTGTTTATTGTAACTCCTAACTCCCACTCATGTTGCATCACTCCCTCGCTTGTCAAATTAATTTAGACTCATCTTCTGCAGGACTTCAGCTGTGTGTCAATAACTGAGCTTATAAAGCTCCATACCGATTTTATTTCTATTTCTAATGAGCAACCCAGGCTTATCCTTGGCCAGAGACTACTTAAATTTAATTTAATTTTAATTTAATGATTTAAATAAATTTTGGTTTGAGGGTTCCCATGAATGGTGAAAATTCATACCTCAGCCCAAGAGAAGAAGAATTATAAATTTTCAGGATTGTTTTATTTTCTACCGAGACTCTAGCCTGAAAAAGATAACTGTCCTATACTGGAAGGCATTTTGAGTGTCCTGGTTTAATACATGCTCGGTGTTAATAGTCTACTCTAGCTCAGTTAGATGTTGCACGCTCTTTTGTTCTCTCTACACAAATATTGAAGTGTAAGTCCTTATTTAGACCATATCTATCCCTCTTCTCTCCAAAAGATCCCAAGGTAATACCAGCATACTTCAAATGTAGTGCCTGTTGTATTATTTTTATGGGAGATTCTGTCCTACCAGCTCAGATGAGTCCAGATGGGAGTAAAGACAGGTGAACTGATCATGGTAATAGAGACAAGAATATGGAGCTATTTAACTTGAATGATAGAACCAGAGGAGAATCTGGGAAATGTAAATATTTCCTCCAGCACTGAAAAGGGTAAAATAAAAATATTTGTTACAAGAATTCTGCAGACAAAAGAAAAGGTCAAATTTACACAGATTTTATCTAAATAAACATAAAAGTTTTCTAAAAGACATTACTCTCCTAATATAAAATGAAACACTCCAGCAGCTATTTATTACAGTTTTATCAATAAAATACATTCAAGAATGAGAGGTAAAGTTAATGGACAACTTTTAATTCTGTGTTACAGCTCACTCCCCTTATCTTCTTATTTCTTATTTCCATTATTTCCATCTTCTTCTTATTTCCATTTCTCCTGTTAAGATGTGTTCTCAAGGTTTCAACTTCATTCGAAGTAGTCAAGGTCATCACAAGGAGAACTCTAAAAAGCCCATTGCTTAGGCAATCATATCTACCCAGTTATCTATTAAGAGAAGTAAATCAATAGTGTTTTTAGTTTGTATAATATTTTTGGTGATCAGGGGAAACAATATGGTTATTAAACTTATAATATTTGTATTTATTTATTCAACAAATATTTATTGATCAAGAACCTGTCCATATGCTGAAGCAACAGACTAGCTCCCTGCCTCATAGTTTATAGTTTAATTAATCTTTAAGAATAATTTTATGTATTTTCAAAAAATTAAAAAATTAAAAAAGAATAATTTTATGTATTTTCTAACAAAAAAAGAGACTGTGTCGGGAAATTTATTGCAATATGCAAACATAATATGATGATTACTCTTATCATTTATATTTTAGTAACTGAAGATATGTCCAATTTATCCCCTAAATAAGTTCTATGCCTTCTATAACATCAAAATTGTGATGTGAACTTCAGAGAGTATTACTGAATTTAACAGTATGAAACATGCATTTAAAAATATCAGGTGACACTTTGTTAATGGGATTTTAAATTGATGTAATCTCTTTGGAGGGTATTTTGACAATGACTTCTAAAATGCAAAATGCATTTGTCTATTGACCCAGGAATTCCATTTCTAGGGATTTAACTAGAATAATATATTTAGATATATGTAAAAAAGATGAGCATATAAGACTTTTTTATGGTATTGTTGAATTAGAAAAAAATGGAAATAACTCAATGCCTCAATAGAAAAAGCATTAGAAACATAAAATATGGTATACCCAAATAATACCACCAACTACCTTGAAACAGTGTATCTAAGAAAAGCTCTCCAAAGTAAAGTTGTGAACACACATTTTTTTTTGTTATATTTACCCATGCAATACCCCTCTTCCCACCTCAAATTTCCTACTTCCCCTATCATTCCGAAACTTAGGTTGTAAGGCATCCTATTTTCAGGGCTCTAGAGAAGCGAGAAGAACTCAAGAAAGCAAGAAATCAATTGAAATGCCAAGATCTATGGCCTCCCTCCCAAGAGTAATGACAATAAGGAGAGATACAAATTATTTGGAGTTAGATTTTTATTCTAATCTAATCCATTACCCATCTGTTATAAAACAAAAGAACCCCAGGATAACTGAAGTTAACCAAGAAGAGACAAGATCTAACTCTCAATTCCTAAGTAATGCTGAAAAATATCAAAATCTTGACCTCTCCAACCCACCACGACTTACTCACCTAGAGACCAAGGAGCTGCAGAAGGAATGGTTGTATAATCCATCTGGGCAGATGTTGCAAAGGCAAACCCCTTCAAGCCCCAGAATAGACCAGGAAA
The DNA here is from genome assembly GCA_004024625.1 of Mellivora capensis. Classification (NCBI taxonomy): domain Eukaryota; kingdom Metazoa; phylum Chordata; class Mammalia; order Carnivora; family Mustelidae; genus Mellivora; species Mellivora capensis. The sequence continues at coordinate 22,303 of PISX010017229.1, read as the reverse complement.
TCAGTGGAATAATTTCTGGTGAGTTCAAGGAAGCACACGAGAGAACTAAGACAGCATCAGTGATCACTGGCACATCAAAGTAGCATGGTGAATCAGAAAAATGTTACCTGTGCCCTCAGGAGAGCCACAGAGCCAGCTTCAAAGAGGCCTGGCAAAAAGCAATGAGAGATGGCTTATTAGTAACCTGTGGAGATACTATCTCAGATGGGAAGTAGCACTGAGGTGCACAGAGAATGAAGAAATTCCAGCACTTACTCCCTCCCCCATTTCATGCTTAGCCACTTCCTACATCCCTGAGATGCTACTTCAGGGGAAACAACAGGCATTTGCTAAGTTTACCAAGATTTTGTTTCTGCTACAGGTGGAATGGATGTTCAAAATAACATAAGTGGAAAGGTTAACAAATAACGCTACATTTCATGAAAATCTGAATTTGTGGGCTGGAATTTATAGGAACTATATTTTGATAACAGGGAAAACAAAAGTAAAAATGAGTGTACTATTTGCTTCCATATGTGTGTCTATATATTCAGAGACCATTTCCAGAAAGAAACATAAGAATATTAGTAGTAATAACATGAGTTATTTAAAAATATGAAAATTTTAAAAATAGTGACTACACATTGAAAGCATTAAGAATATGGGTAATTGTCAAAACTTATTCAATAGCAAGTCTTTCTCTTCCAACTAGCCACAGCCACGTTCTAGCAATCTGAGTAAAAAAAAAAAATACAACTCATTCTCTCACTTGATAAGTGACATTTCTCTTGATTTCTTCTCTGCAGGGTAGTTGTCATTGTTTCTATCTTCAGAGGATATCCTGAATTTAGGTCAATAGATCTTGACCTGCCAGAGTTATGTTCAAAAGCTCGATATCAGAAATGGATTGCTTTTAATTTTTTTTTCCTAAGAGCATCTTCTGTAATTGGCAATTAATCTTAGAACATTATCTAGTATTTAACTTTCCTTCAAACACTGTCTTTTAAAAAGTCTGGGGTTCGTTATAATGGAAGAGGCATACTGGACCCATAAAATGTTGCTAGGGTGAACAATTAGGAAATGTTATTTGAAGACAGTAAGACAGTGTGACAAAAAGATATCCCCAGGACTCTATTCCTTTTCTGTGTACTGGCCCTTTCTTCACTAAGGGGTTAATATAAAGTTACAGATACTTAGAAAAAGAAAATCAAAGTTCCTAATGTGGTATTTATGCAATTTTTACTCTACCTCTCTTCTCCTCAACAACATCTACGCTCCCACCCACCAGCACCCCACTCCTGGCCATCCCCTCATTCTCTTTCCTTTTTTTTTAAAGGTTTATTTATTATTTGAAGGGCAGTAGGAGTACTGGGAGAGAGAGAGAGAGAATCTTAAGCAGACTCTGCTCTGAGTGCTGAGCATAACCTGGGACTCTATCCCACAATCCTGAGATTATGACCTGAGCAGAAACCAAGAGTCAGACACTAAACCAGCTGTGTCACCTAGGCACCCCACTCTTTCCTTTTAATGATTCACATCTGTTTTGTACTTAGGCCCATTTTTTGCCCTCATGGACAATTACTAAAAAATGCCTTACCTTTGGATAATGCCTGATAGCTCATAAAAAACTTAAAGATCCAACATTTCCCTTTTTTTTTTTTGTAGGATTTTATTTACTTGAGAGAGAGAGCAAGCACGGGGTGAAGGAGGGAGAGTGGCAGAGGGATAGGGAGAAGCAGGCTCCCCACTAAGCAGGGAGCCCACCATGGGGTTCAATCCCAGGACCCTGGGATCATGACCCCAGCTGAAGGCAGATGCTTAACTGACTGAGCCCCCAGGCACCCCTCAACATTTCTTTTTATGTTCATAACAGAGTTTGAGACAACCAAGGCAAAATTTTTCCTATTTATAGATGAGGAAATGTATACACTTTCCCAAGATTAAATAAACTTCCACTATCAGATTAAGTCAGATATCTAGATTCTAATTTAGCTTTACATCTTCCAATAGCATTAAACTACCTCATTTATGGTATCTGAAATTAAATAGCCTGGTAGAACCCACTTCTGAGTCAGAGGGACCAATCTATTCACAGTGAATTAGGCAAAGGGACCAATTTTTTCACCATGAGTTAGGTACAGTAGTGCCCATTAGCTGGGATTTGAGAAATGCATCCTAAAGATCCACACTGCCTGAGTCCTACTCTGGAAGCATTTAAGGACACTATTCTTACCATCAGTGTACTTTATAATTCCATGTACCTCTGAGAATGGTGGCAAGAGTTAATTCTAACCAGGGTGAACTTTAGTTCTCCCCAGCCCTTCCAACTGCCCAGCTCTCCTCAAAAGAGTATGCTGCATATTTATTCTAAAAATCAATGCAAAATCATCTAGGTCTTTCCTTAGGTCACTAATATTTTTCACAGATTTAATACCAGGAACATAGTATATGAAATATACGGTAACATGTAAAATCACACCGAAAACCATCAAGATTTATAAATATAAGTTATGAGCTCCTTTATTTACATAACCGCTCTAGTCAATAAATGGTAGCTTGTCACTGTAAAAAGTTAACACAGCTCACAAAATTACCAAACTTTTGCTCAAGGTAACTGTATATCAAATAGTAACATTAACCCATTAACTCCAGTGAACATATAACTAAAACTGTTAACAATAACTGTAAAGAAATAATTTGGGACGCCTGGTGACAGTGTCAGTTAAGCATCCAACTCTTGGTTTCAGGTCAGATCATGATCTCGGGGTTGTGAGATGGAGCCCCCCAGTAGACTCTGGGCTCAGTGGAGAGTCTGCTTGAGATTCTCTCTCTCCCTGCCTCTGCTCCTCCCCTGCTCACACACACACACACTTTTTCAAAATAAAGTCTTAAAAAAAAAAAAAAAAGAATGCGTATGTTTTCAATATATACGATGTCCGTAGACTATATTTGCCAGAAATACAACAATAAACATAGCCCCTGCGCTCATGATACCTACATCACAGTGGGAAGAAGAAAATTAATCAGATGATATAATCAAATGATTACAAAGGAAAGGAGTAACTTAGAGCCCCAGTATTCTCAACTGTACAATGAAGATAACAATTTTACCTAACTCATAGCTTATTAGAAGATTGAATAAGTTTAATGTATTTAAAATGTTTATCCCAGTGTCTGACACATAGTATGCACATACAGATGCTAATCTGTTTATCATTATGTCAGTCCAATCACGTCTACAAATTAGTGACTATGAACTAAATGAAAATATTTCTTTACTTTAAATATTTTTTTAGATACAGCATCTCTCTGAATATAAAATTTAACTATAATTTTACTTTTCTCCTTTTCTCCACAATCATTCATTCTGTCATTGTTTCAATATTGCCTTAGTTAATCTAGGAAGTAATTATTCACAATTTGCCACAAAGAAACTCATGACTGGTTTATAGAACACATAAAATCTGTCATAGCATTATCAAAAATATGTATGCATTATCTAGTACCTGACACATATTTGAACACCAAATTAAATGGTGGCAATCATACAGTATGTAGCCTTTTCAGATTGGCTTCTTTCACTTAGTAATAGACATTTAAAGTTATTCCATGTCTTTTTATGGCTTGATAGTTCATTTATTATTAGCACTGAATAATATCCCATTATCTGGATGTACCAAAATTTATCTATTCTTTTACTTAAGGACATACTAATGGTTGCCAAGTTTTGGCACTTATGAATAAAACCACTATAAACACCTATGTACAGGTTTTATGGGGTTACAAGTTTTCCACCTCTTTGGGTAAAAACCAAGGACTCCAATTGTTAGATCATATGGTAAGAGAATGTTTAGTTTTATAAGAAACTGGGTGTTATACACAACTCATGAATTGCTGAACACTACATCAAAAACTAATGATGTATTACATGTTGGTTAATTGGACATAATAAATAAAAATAATTTATTTTTTCCCTAAAAAAAGAAACTGACAAACTGTCTTCCAAATTGGTTTTACCATTTTGGATTCCTACCAGCAAAGAGTGAGATATCCTGTTGTTCCACATCCTTATCAACATTTGTTATTGTCAGTGTTCCAGATTTTGGCCATCCTAATAGCTATACAGTGGTATTTCATGACTTTAATTTTCATTTCCCTAATGATATATGATACAGAGAATTTTTTTTTTAATTAGGCTCCACACCCAGCATGGAGCCCAATGCAAGGTCTGAACTCACAACCCTGAGATCAGGACCTGAGCTGAGATCAAGAGTAAGACACTTAACCCACAGAGCAATCCTGGTGCCCCTGGAGAATATTTTTACATGCTTTATTTACCATTTTCATATCTTCTTTGGTAAGGTGTATGTTAAAGTCTTTGACCCATTTTTTAACTGGGTTGTTTTCTTATAGTTGGGTCTAATGAGTTCATTGTATATTTTGGATAAGTCCTTTATCAAGTGTGCCTTCAGCAAATATTTTCTCCCAATCTGTGCTTATCCTCTCATGCCTTTGACATTATCTTTCACAGAGCAGAAGTTTCTAATTTTAGTAAAGTCCAATTTATTGTTTTTTCTTTCATGGATCATGACTTTGGTGTTGTATGTAAAAAGTCATTGTCATACTCAAAACCATCTAGGTTTTCACTTAACTTACCCTCTAGGAGTTTATAGTTTTGTGTTGTACATTTAGGTCTATATTCATTTTAAGTTAATTTTTGTAAAGGATTTAACATCTGTGTTTAATTCATTTCTTCACATGTGGATGTCAATTGTTCCAGTATGATTTGAAGAGACTCTCTTTCCTCCATTGTATTGCTCCGTTGTCAAAGAACACTTGACTACATTACATTGGGTCGGTCTATTTTTGAGCTCTCTATTCTTTTCCATTGGGTATTCTTTCTTATTTTTAAAGAACAATTTCTTTTTTTTTTCTTATAAAGACTATTTATTTGACAGAGAGAGTCCAAGCAGAGAGCAGCAGGCAGAGGGAGAAGTAGAGTCCCCACTGAGCAGGGAACCCGACACAGAGCTCGATCCCAGGACCCTGGAATCATGACCTGAGCCAAAGGCAGACACTTAACCAAATGAGTGACCCAGGTGCCCTGAGTATTTGTTCTTTCACCAAAAACACACTGGCTTGATTTTTGTGGCTTTATAATAAGTCTTGAAGTCAGATAGTGCCAGAGTTTCAACTTAGTTTTTTTTCCTTCAAAGTACTGTGTATTCTGGGTCTTTTGCCTCTTCCTATAAACTTTAGAATCAGTTCAGCAATATACACAAAATTATTTGCTGAGATTTTGATGAGATTGCATGGACTCATCATCAATATATATATTTTTTATATTTTTAATTTTTTAAATAAAATTAATATTTTTAATTATCTCTACCACCTATATGGAGCTCAAACTCATCACCCCGAGATGAAGAGTTGCATGTTCTACAGACTGAGCCAAATAGGTGTCCCCTCAGTGTCTTTTTAATAGAGAGTTACCAAATATCAACAAGATTACTATTAGCTGTTCCCTTCCTTGAGGAAGTTTAAACAAGGTTAGTCCAAATTTAGAACAGCAAGTTTTCATGGGACACAGTGAAACATTGTATGGCCATCCTAAATATAATAATCCACAGTTCTTAAATTTTGTAACTCTTTGAGAGTTCTATTAACTGTCAAGCAAAAGAGCAGTGATCCAAAACCTTAATAAATTCTATTTCTTTGAACCTGTTTTCTAATAAGCCTCCAATAATGAACTGCCAGTTATTGACTACATAATAGTGTCATGGAGCTTTCCTCACTTATCTTCAACCCTCATAAAGACTCTGCAAGGAGGACACTATTACCCCTATATTACCTGCTGCTGATTTATACCAGTAATTTGCCCAACAGTTAAATGCTCAACTATCAATGGCACAGCCAGGATACTCATCTGTGACTTTACACTCCATCACATTGTATCTTTGCCAAATAAAGCAAAGAGTGAAAAGTGTACCTTGATACAGAAAAAGTAAAACACCCCCAAAAATTCAGCCATAACTGCAAAATCCTCAGGATAATCTGAGAAGGATACATGATTCAGGATTGTTATTTTTGAAGTAGAACTTATCACATATTGATAGCAACAGGATGTAGGGAGGTGAAAAATAGATCTGATAACCTTTCACTGTTATAGTTTTCATTTAGTAATCACTAGATATTATTTGAAAAAGACTTTGGTAAGTTTTAGCCCTCTGTTTTCATCTTTCTTGAATCAAAGATGTCTTTGCTTGAAATATTAAGAATTCCCTCAACTAATCTTTTTTTTTTTTTAAATTTATTTATTTGTCAGAGAGAGAGGGAGAGAGCGCAAGCGAGCACAGGCAGAGTGGCAGGCAGAGGCAGAGGGAGAAGCAGGCTCCCTGCCGAGCAAGGAGCCCGATGTGGGACTCGATCCCAGGACGCTGGGATCATGACCTGAGCCAAAGGCAGCCGCTTAACCAACTGAGCCACCCAGGCATCCCCATCAACTAATCTTTTACAACTATTTATTGAGTTAGGTCACTACTCCTTAATAAGCACTGGCCTCCTCTATGTTCAGAGGTATAGAGATAATATAATATTATATCTTCTACAGACACAAATGATTTATGCTTATGAAAAACTATAATTATTGTGAGTCACTGCAAATTTGAGAACTCATGGAGGACTGCTCTGAGGTTTGCTGGAGAAGCACCCCTGCACTACCACTGTTTGCTAATTGGGCTTGTGGAAAGTTCAGAGCAATGATTAGGCATGCCAGGATTCATCTGCCAAGTAACAATTATGAATCCCAGCAGGGAGCAGAAGGGCATGCATTGCCCAAAATAGCAAACAGATCTTAAGATGGCAGAGAATTACTATAAGGAGTCAGAAAAAGAAACTAATTTTTAGAAAGAAAATAATAGACCACAAATTATGTTAAGAATGAAATAATAAGTTAAATAAAATTATCATAGTTACAGTAACAAAATTAAATTCAGGGAGAGAAATGGTAACACAAAATGGTTTAGTGACAAAGTCAGTTCTTATCCTAGCACTTGTTCAATGGTAGCAAAGAGCAGATAACAGCTGTTTAATGGTGTACAAAATGAGAGACTAATTTAAGAGAGGCTTTAAAACTTTGACTATCACAGATTCAAAGAAATCAAACACAAAAAAGAAGCAAAGAAGAGAGAAGAAAAATGAGAGAGAGAGAGACAAACCACTTCCATGCATATTGGAAACCTGTCAGGGAAATTTCTATTTATCTGGTGTTAGCTATAAATGGAACCAGAATGTTAGAAACAGCCATAATTTGATGCAAGGTCTTTGATACTGATATTTTCATCAGTACAGAACATGGGGGCTTGTTTTCTCTTTTATCCATCACCATTTCCTTGCTGATGTTTTTGTGTTTGTCTCCTACCTTGAGAACATGTAATTCATTTATCTGGGACCTTGTCTGTCTTATTAACTACTCTATCTCCGGTGCCTACAAGAATCCCAGGTACAACTAAAAAAATATTTATTAATTCCAAGAGTGACCTTTGCATATCCAAAGACATTTGCTTTGTCATCATCCTTGATTATTTTTCTAGCTTAGTATAGACTCTAGATTCAAAATTATATGTCTCAGAACTTTGAGGGCATTTCCTTTTCTTTCCCCAGCATCCACTCTTACTGATGAACAAACAAATAAACAAAAACACTAAAGCTTCTGATCTTTATTTTTTTGTATGATTTCATTTTTCTCTCTGGAAACTTAGGATCATTCCTTCATTCATACCTTGTACTCTGAAGTTTCTTGAAGTATTTCCCATTCATCTGATTCGGGTTTCCCATTCATCTGATTCCCATTCATCTGATAGGTACTTCAGTACATAATTTATGTCATCATTCTCTCTGGGAAATGCCCTATAATCATCACTTTGGTTTTTATTTCACTTCCATGTCCTTGTTGTCTCTGTAAAACTCTTATAGTCAAATATCCTTGATTAATCATCTGTGTCTTCTATTTTCTCTCATTTTCCTTAACCTCTCCAATTTTTTCTTTTTTTCATTTATTTATACTAGAGATCCCAGCACTTGACTCTGGGACACCAATTCCCATCCTTGCAGACCTAGATCTCTCCAAAATGTCTGGCCAACTTTTGGAAGGGAAATCTTGGGTTTTGCCTCATAATATAAACTATTGGTCTTTTAGCAAAATGGGTCTGGAATAATAAAGATAAAGTGAATTGCTCCATATAGTCCACATACAGGCTTACAATTACTTCCAATTCTAACTCTTTTCCTCCTTTACCCCCTCTCTCAGCCTCAAATCTCATCCTGGGACTTGGTGTCATTTTATAAGGCAAAATCTACACATGTATCTGCTTAAGTTTCCTTCAACTTTTCTAGGCGCCTTATTTCTTGATCCATTTGACAAAATGTACTGAGTATCTCCTCTATTCTATGAACTGTTTTGGATTCTTAGGTATACCCACTAATAAACCAGGCTTTAGCAAATATTCTCTCACCTAAGTAGTATCTTCCAGGAATTCCTTACATTCCTATATCTGATGATGATCTCCTCTCCTATTCTCTTAGCTATTTATATACATTTAGGACTATTTAAATGGTGTCTTAAGAAGCAAAAAACAAACAAAAAAAGGCTTTATATTCTTGGATTCCTACTTTGAACTACAATCTACATCTAACATGCTGGTTCTGAATTTTATTTTGTAAATTTGTAAATGCAATTTACAAGTAAAATAAATCTAAATACAAATGTAAATATAATTTCTGGCTTAACTACGCTAAGAAATGCCTTATTTTCAGGTTGTTTTATTTCATGATGGTTCCTTGGACATTATTTTGGTGTTTGGCAACCAACATGGAATGTTTGCCATTAAATCCATGTCAGTCTTTTTCCATGTCAAAATAAACAAATAAATAAATAAATAATAAAAACAAAAGACAAAAACAAACAAAAAAACAATAGTTTTTGAGAGACAGTGTGGTCCAATATGAGGACTCTAGGCTTTGTTCCAAAAAAAAAAAGGCTTGAATTAGATTTCTTGTTCCACCACCTATTAGCTAAAAGAGATGGAGTATTTCAATTCAGAGACTCAATTTTCTTACATGAAAACTTAGATTAAATTATGCTTGATGAATAAATGCAATAAAGGTTGATAATAATGCATGGAAGCCATACTCAATACATAGTGCGCAGTACATGACCAATAACTATCGTAGGCATAAACGGGCAAGAATGCTGTGAGAAGAGATGTCATTTTAAGAAATTATAAAAGAGAATCAACTTTACTAGTCTAAACTAAAGTCAAAGCCATTATCTTAATCTGGACCTCACTGTCATGAGCTCTATGAGCTAATATTTAGATTAAATGGTTTAAATGTACTAACGACTATATGAAGAAAAAGATTGTGATTATATAATATACACACATGTAAACACCACACACAAATATACACATATATGTACACACATATAACCAGAAAAAGATAAACAGCTGGGATAATTGAGTTTTGACAACTAATAGTTAAATCTTCTGTGATTTTTTAAAAATTTATTCTTTTTTTTTTGTAACATATAATGTATTATTTGTTTCAGGGGTACATGTCTGTGATTCATCATTCTTACACAATTCACAGAACTGACCCTAACATATACCCTCCCCAATGTCCATCACCCAGTCACCCTATCCCTCCCACGCCCCTCCCCTCCAGCAACCCTCAGTTTGTTTCCTGAGATTAAGAGTCTCATGGTTTGGCTCCCTCTCTGGTTTTTTTCTTGTTCCATTTTTTTTCCTCTCTTCCCCTATAATCTTCTGCCTTGTTTCTTAAATTCCACATGTCAGTGAGATCATATGATAATTGTCTTTCTGATTGACTTATTTCACTTAGCATAATACCCTCTAGTTCCAACCCTGTTGTTGCAAATGGCAAGATTTCATTTTTTCGATTGTTGCATAATATTCCATTGTGTATATAAACCACAGCTTCTTTATCTACTCATCTGTCAGTGGACATCTGGGATCTTTCCATAGTTTGGCTATTGTGTACATTACTGCTATAAGCATTGGGGTGGACGTGCATCTTTGGATTATGACATTTGTATATTTGGGGTAAATACCCAGTAGTGCAATTGCTGGGTCATAGAGTAGCTCTATTTTCAACTTTTTGAGGAATCTCCATACTGTTTTCCAGAGTGGCTGCACCAGCTTGCATTCCACAGTGTAGGAGGGGTCCCTTTCTCCTCACCCCCGCCAACATCTGTCAGTTCCTGACTTACTAGTTTTAGCCAGCCTGACTGGTGTGAGGTGGTATCTCACTGTGGTTTTGGTTTGTATTTCCCTGATGCCGAGTGATGTGGAGCACTTTTCCATGTGTCTGTTGGCCATTCGGATGTCTTCTTAGCAGAAATGTCTGTTCATGTCCTCTGCCCATTACTTAATTGGATAATTCAGTACGTGGGTGTTGAGTTTGATAAGTTCTTTATAGGTTTTGGATACGAGCCCTTTATCTGATATGTCATTTGAAGATATCTTCTCCCATTTTACCTGTTGTCTTTTGGTTTTGTTGACTGTTTTCTTTGCTGTGCAAAAGCTTTTTATCTTGATGAAGTCCCAATAGTTCATTTTTGCCCTTGCTTCTCTTGAGTTTGGTGATGTGTCTAGGAGGAAGTTACTGTGGTCTTCCATGATTTTCTTAGATGAAGTCAAATCATTACTTTACAAGGTATTATTCAGCTTAGAGAACTGGTAATAGTTGAATTTCACATGTACGGGGGGGGAAAAGTACAATAAAAAACAAGGGGTTTTGTGAATTACCACTGGCCTTCTTATCAGAATTTGTAAATCAACCACAGAAATGAATTCTTCCTACTCAGTAAAATAGATCTCCTGGGTGAGGTAAGAATTTGTAGTGATATATATGGGGCACTGAGAGGGAATAACTTCCCATTAGATATTTTTATAGATATTTTATTGTGTATATCTACTCAAGCAAAGTTCTGTCTTGTTTACTTTGAAATGTTGCCCTCAATTCTCTCAAGATTTTACAAAGCTGCAGAGTAAAACAATCGGAGTAATGCATTGTGCTTTTTTATTTTGCTTTGTATGATGACAGTTCTTTAATTCTGTTCTGAAATTTAGATTTGTCAAGACAGCACTTTATTTGAGCCATCACCTTAATTTTCAGATCCATATGGTTTAATTAGCCCATTGAGAAGAGTTGGAAAACACCTAGCTGCATTTGACTTACAGCATATCTTTCCACAATCCCTCAAATGCTGTTCTGAGAAATTTTCTTTTCTTATGGAGATTAGGGTAACTCATCTCAGTTTTCTCATCTTGGCAATCAAAACATCTAATACACAATCTAGTTTTCTTTCTCTGCTTCTACCCTCTTTAAATTGCCATGGGAATGAGAATGCTGCTCCTTCTGTTTAGGAAAGATGACATTTAGCAATGTTTTACTATATTACTTCATATTTTTGTGCCCTACAGTCACTTGAACTGTTGGTCATAGATTGATGAATTCTTGAATATATGGATTCCACCATCTGCTTATTACATCTTAAATCAAAATGTCTAATCAGAATCCTTTCTGACTAAGGCATGTTTGTATGTGTTCTCTGCCTCTGTCTTGACAGTTTATATATTTTTTTCCTTCCCTCTAAACATTTGCAGAAAAATGAATAAAATGAAACAAAGTCCCATTTCAGATAATTAAGACAATATATCAGAGGATATTATCAAAGGTCTCTTGTGTATGTTAAGACAAGTCCCATGGTAAAGCTGACCTCTGTCTTCTGCTCATCTTTTTATAAAGATCTATGTATGTCACATTAACAGTGCTATAGGGTTGCTGCCTTCAATGGGGCAACTCCAGAACTCTGAGAACGTCAATAGTGACACCCATCTGTGCAAGGAAAATATGAAACCCCCTCCTTCCACTGTTATTGTTTTTAATAAACCATACAGGCCTGTAGCTACTCTGAGGATAAGTGCTCCATAATGTCTATGGTTACTTCTCAAAATGGCCAATGGCTCTCTATTTACCTGATACAAATGATAAACAAAAGGGCAGCTGATCATGCCTGACTTGATCTTTCCTCTGAAACAATTCTAGCCCGACAAAACATAAAAACTTGAAGCAAGGTGTTTTTTAAAAATATCTGAGGAGTGGCCTACGTGGCTCAGCTGGTTAAGCAGATGTCTCTTTATATTGTCTCTGGCCATGATCTCAGGGTCCTGGAATGGAGCCACTGAATAGGACTCTGCGTTCAGCAGGGAGTCTGCTTAAGGATTCTTTCTCTATCTCTCCCTCTGCTCCTCTCCCCAAATACCCACTTCCGCTCATGCTTTCTCTCTAAATTAAATAAGTAAATCATGTTTTAAAAAAGTTATGTGAAAATTATTTGCTGGAATTATTGCTTGAGAGAGAAAGAAATGATATTTCACCAAATCAAGGTATTCACCTTTTGCTACTATTACAAACAAAAATCAAATTGGTTCTGAGAAAATAGACGAGAATAAGGGGAAAGTGAAGGTAGAGAGAGTAATAAAGACATAATTTAAAATATTGTCACAACTCCACAAATCACTGTGGCTACTTTCTATTCTACTACCTAGAATACCTTTGTATTCTACCTACTTTTCTTAAACTTTGGTCATTATCATCACTCCCAGTCTTACACATGTGCACACATAAACACAAACTCACACTCACACAAACATACTCACAGAACCGAACCAGAAAAAAGAGAGAGAAAACAAAAAACAGGGTAAAAGAGGTTAAAATAAAAGTATCACCTGTGATGTGAATACAGGGGTGGGGGTGGGGAGGGAAGCTGTCAGAACACTCCCTGCTGGTTTCATTTCCCATCACTGATCCCTGTATTTAATGCCTTCTGGTATCAGGGTCCTCATCCTCCATCTCCTTTCCACCACAAGTAGCTTACGGTTTCATTATCTGCCTCTTCTGACATTTTTAACTTCTAATCCTTAACAAAGAGCTTTATGGCTAAAAGAGAATCTCTTAATTTTCTCTACCAGAGCCATTCATTTGCTATTACTGTTCACTCCAAGCACCACAGGGTAGATTCTGTGTCCAGATATAACAAAGCTTCATATATTTTAAGTCAGAAGTGCTTCACAACAATCATTATTAATACAAATCATAAAGTATAGCCAAAAAATTTGATTTGTAATTATTAAAAACTGTAGCATATCAAAATACTTTCATATTGAAAATTCAGAATGTTTATGTCCTTTTTAAAAAAAAATTCAATACATTTCTGTCAGCAGAATTTGATAACTTAGCATCCTTCATGCAAACTAGCTTGCAGTTTTGGGAACCATTCTCCAGGGACATATAACTACCTGGCATATGGTTTCTACCTTCATGTGGGATGCAAGCATTAGCTTTTAATATATAAGAAAATTAAGTGCACCCAGCCATGGAGCAATGCATTTTTTATCAGAATTCTGAAAAGTCAGCTCCATGCTTCTATTTCTCTCTAGAGATGCCAATGCAATTGTGGACAGCAGCTTCAATTATAGGAGGGATAGGCTGCTTCAGTAAGAACCAAAAATTAATGCAGCAAATAGAAGTGATAATGGTCTGATCATGGGTCCACGTGTGCATAATGCTGTGCTAGACACTAAGCCTTTTGACAAAAATCTACAAATTTAAATGGCACCTCTTTCTCTAATGATTCATTTTAATTCAACAAATATTTAGTGATGGCTTGTTGCAGAAAATTGGAATTCATTACTGAACAAACCTTAGATCTGTAATGGAACTTAACATTCATTGAAACACACACAGAAAACAAGTATTTTCAAATAAATTGTATAACATTAGTTGATAAGTCTGATGGACAAAAATGTGGAGCAGAATCAAGGGGGTCAGGAATGCAGGGAGATGTAATGCTAAATAGAGTGATCAAGATGGTCTGCATGGAAGAAATGACCTTTGAGTAAGGTATTAAAGGAGGTAGGGGGATTAACCACGCAGACAGCTGAGGGAAGAGAATCCCTGATAGTGAGAGCAGCCCTTAAAAAGTACCAAAACCAAGAGTCTAAGTTGACACCTTCAAAGAATAGCAAGTAGGCAGAGAGAAAGGAAATGGAATGAGCAAGAGGGATAACTGTCATTAAAGAGACAAGAAAGATAATGAAATCATTGATTGTGGAAAAGCGGATTATTATAGTCTCTTTCTTTCACTAAGTGCAATGCAGACTCTCTCAGGTTTTGAAGAGATGCATGACACAGCATGCACAATGTATCTGTAAGACTCACCCAACTGCTGAGATGAGAAGAGCCCATGAGAGATATGTGTAAGCAATCACCCCGGTGATCTGGACAGCATGGCAGCAGCTGGGGAAAGTAAAAGGTGGCCAAACCCTCGGTATATTTTGAAGAGTCAGCAAGATTCCCTAATGGATATATCTATGGAAAGTAGAAAATCTGGTCAAATAGTATTGAAACCTGATAAAAACTAACACTTTAAGATTTTATTAAGGGATATTCATTATCAAATTTGACCTCAAAAATAAATCCATGAGACTGACAAGCAAAATTTTATTTTTCTCCACTTTACAGATGAAAAATAAAAGGATGTCTTGAAGGAAACTATTATTTATTGAATGAATCCTGCAAACAACTTCTTAGAAGGAGTTGCCTTTCAAATTTGTTATATCATTTAATCTTCATACAAGCCATGACAGTAAGGATCAGCCCCCAGTTTTATAAATAATGAAAACAGAGTTCGGAATGATCTGTAATGTACCCAAGTTTCCACAGTGAGAGTCATGATTTAATAGTTCTCACCCCAAAGTATTTTTCTATTCATAATTCCCAGCTTGCTCTGCTATCTGGATGTATCCAAGTAAACCTATGAAATATCTTCAGTCAGTTAATCCTCCCAACATGCTTGTGGATAATCAATGTTGTTAGTATCCATTTTCTAGGGTGTGAGACAGAAAAAAACTGGGATATTTTTCTTCAAGGAAACACAATCGGATATAAAAAGAGATTAGGGAGAACTGGCTCATGTGATTATGGAGGCTGAGAAGTCCCATGATTTTCCCATAAGCAAACTGGAGACCAAGGAAAGCCAACAGCATCCTTTAGTCCAAGTCCTAAAGCCTGAGAACCAGGTAAGATAATGACATAAATCCCAGTCGAAGGGCAAGACAGGAGTAGATGAGATGTCCCAACTCAAGCAATGAGGCAGAAAAAGGCAAGAATGTCTTTCTTCACCTTCTTGTTTTATTTAAGCCCTCGAAGGATGGGATGATGCCCATATACATTGGGGAAGGCCATTTTACTTTATTCAGTCCACTGACTCAAACACTAATCTCATCTGGAAACATCCTCACAGACACACCCAAAACCATATATAACCAGGTATCTGGGCATCCTCTGATCCAGCCAAGATGACTCAAAAAATTAATTATCATAGATATATAGCAATATGTACAAAGGCACATGCTGGTAACTGGCAAAGATGAACTTTAAATCTATGATCACTTGACTCTAAAAGCTACAACCTTCACAACTAAGCAGCACACAATAAAAATACAAAACTATATGCCCTACTAGACTCCCATAAATGAAGCCTGTACATGAAATTCATTTGCTAACTGCAAGCTTCCCTATATTCACTGTTTGTTATTTTTATCATTACCTGTTGGCCACCTAATTTAAATTTCAAAATCCTAAAATAAGTCAATGTAAGCAGTCCCCAAGGGTTGGGACAGTCATAATTTGGATGTTGCTGATTACACTTATCATTTTACCTCTTTCAATGAGCATAAACTGAACAGAGAAGAAAACCATCACAGCAGCCAGGTCAAACCTTGTGTGCTTAATTCTACACCTGCTATCCCATCTCAGGTGCTGGAGGAGTGGCTCTAGGGCAAGAAGTACACCCCAAGGACACATCTGCTCTCACCTGCTGTTCCTGCTATTGAGAAACACCCTTTTATTTACTTCCCTTTGGCTCAACCATCCAGGTGTAATCCAGAAATTATGCTTCAACGCCTGGCTGCTGAAAGGCTGTCCTGTGAGACGAGGTCCACTCTGTCTCTGTCACTTCCTTAGAGTGTACACTGATTAAAGTTTCAGTGGACTTCAATTAAATCCAACATGCATATATGGAATGCCTGCAATGTGCCTGCTACTCTTAGAGAAAAGCTAAGATGAATCAGCTCTAAGATTTGGGCTCTCACAATCTGGTAAGAAAGATAGGTAAGAAAAGGTATAGGCTTAAAGAAATGAATGGGATAGATTCTCCAAAGGAGAAAAAAAATGTGTTTAGCTTGGACTCTAGCAAAAAGGCAAGCCTAACTGTTAGTAGCAGGTTTAAGAATTATTTATACAGAAACTGTCTCTAAACTGACTTAGAAATATGTCTTTCACTTGGAACAAACAAAGGAAATGTGTATTCTAGACTAGACTGCAAAAATGTATAAAGGCAAGAATGGCAAATGTTGGGAAAATGGTAAATAATCTGTTGTTATTGAAAAACAGGATGCAGTTCACCTGGGTGGCTGAGACCTTAAGCGTCTGCCTTTGGCTCAGGTCATGATCCCAGGGTCCTGGGATCCAGCCCAGTGTTGGGCTCCCTGCTGAGTGGGAAGCCTGCTTCTCCCTCTTGTGTTCCCTTGTGTCTCCCCTGCTTGTGTTCTGTCTCTTGCTGTCATTCTCCCTCCCCCCCAATAAATAAATAAATAAATAAAACAGGATGCAAAAGAGTGAAAATATAGGGGTAGAGAATATTACAAGATAAGTGTGGCTAAAAGTTGAATCTTTAATGTAAAAAGACATTAAATTCCAGGCAGGGGATAGAGGATTGTGTTTTACATTCACACAAAGCTTTAGAAAGCTTTGAGCCTGGTAGTTCCGTGACCAAAAGTACGCTCTGAGAAGGGCTAGTAGAGCAATACGTAGGACAGGATGATTACAAGCAGGAAAATGAGTTAGGACCAAAGATAATAAGGAAATAAACTAAACAGTAACATACAAAGAAAATAAAGTTAAAGGCAAGAGGCACTGAACAGGTAAAATGAAGAATATTGGGTAGAGTTGAGATATAAACAACATCGAAGCTGAATAACTGATAGAATGTTGGGGTCGTTAATCAATACAGAAAGCTCGGTAGGAGTGAGGAAAGCCTGGTGGTTACCTTAAAATTTAAAAGCCTAATGAGATATGCTTATAAAGATATCTAATAGCAGGTATCAATGATGGTACAGAATTCAGAAGGGAAGTGCGGCCTAAACATACAAATTTTGGATACATTTTTGAGAAGTGATGCCATAGGATTGCATAAAATAAACAGAGGAATGCCCAAGAAATCTATACAAAGTAGTTCTGCCCTTTACCACTTACTTTTCCAGCTGTGCCCGAGAATTCACATTGCTCCACATTTATGTCAACCACTTGCTATTTTTAGTCTTTTAAAATATTTGCTAAGCTGATAGGTTCAATATGATATCCATAGTGCTCAAGTCAGACAACCAAGTCACACAATTCTATTCTCTCATCAAAATCCACCTCCATTACAGCAGAAAAGCAATACAAAAATGTTGGATCTTCTAATAAGATATATAAGCATATTTGTTGTCTGTTCTTAATATCTCAGATCTTCCTTGGTATCTCCTATGGTAGGAGTTTTGTTCTTAGTATCTCAGATTTTCCTCGGTACTTCCTAAGGTAGGAGCTTTGATTGATGAGTGAGTTTTGTGTGTGTGTATGTGTGTGTGTTTGTGTGTGTGTGTGTGTGCATGTGTCTCCCATTACATATATTCCTCACTGGGTTTGTGTAAAACTCAATATGATATAACTGTGATATTATCTACTCATCTTAAATAACATTTAGTGAAATTACTTACCAAATTAACACAAAACAAGAAAAGTATACATAATTGTTTGAACTCACAACAAATATCTGATGTAGGTAGAAGCATAAACTAATGCCAATCATTAGGAAAGCAATTTGACTCAATGTATCAAAACCCTGAAATTTAAGAGGTGTCCACACAGAGTCTGCACCCCCTTTTGGACTTCATCATAGTGTTGCTTCTAAGAATAAGGAAAAGAAAATATTACAAGGTACACATTTTTAAAAATAGGGCTATTCTTTACTAAGCTGTGTAATATTGATAGACTGCACTTTGTGTCATTAGTTAAAATAATCCTTTAAAAATAAGTGAGTTGTGGGAAATGTTTCTGATATAATGTTATGTGAAATACCATCTTATTCTGGTGAAATGTGTGTCTGTATGTGTGAGAATGTGCATCCAGAAAATAACTAACTATATCAGAATATGTATTCATAGGTGTAAGGAAGTTTTGTTTCTTCCTCATATTTTTATGTCATAGAACATTGTTACTGAGTATGAATTACTTCAAAAATTTTAAAAACTGTTGTTATTTAGAAAAAAATAGAAGAGTTAGTACTACCATAAAAAGTAACTTAGTTAAGGAGTTCTAGAGACTTGACTATTTCTTATTAACGCCAATCATTAGGTCTTTATAAAAATACCCTTTGGTTCTTTTACAAAGTATATCCATAAACTTTATCAATAATAAAATACAGGTAAATAGACCCCAGATAAATAAAGTGGGACATGAACTGGTGGAAGGAGTTCTCATAAATATGACATAGATATGCCATAGAGTGACATAACTGGAATCAGAAACAGGGTTAAAGAGTGTCATGTTTGGGGAACCTGTGTGGCTCAGTGGGTTAAAGCCTCTGCCTTCAGCTCAGGTCATGATCACAGGGTCCTGGGATTGAGCCCCACATCAGGCTCTCTGCTCAGCAGGGAGCCTGCTTCCCCCTTTCTCTCTGCCTGCCTCTCTGCCTACTTGTGATCTCTGTGTGTCAAATAAATAAATAAAATCTTAAAAAAGAAAGTGTCACCTTTACCACCACCATACCATTCTGTTGCACAAGAATGCCCTGCTGGATAACGTTGCAGGGGTGATTTAGGATAAAGGGTACAATGACCATAACACTGACACTATGCAGAGTTAGACAAACCACATCACTGAACACGTGCCTCCAAGAGGAGGAACTGAGCACAGTCCCTCAAGTTGGAAAAGTCTGAATCCTCTCCTGTCTTCAAATGAAACATGGTCATCAGATATTGGTGACGAGTGGCCCGGAAGAGGCGAGAGCTCGGGGCCCCAATCTTCTGTGTAACCTCAGAGAAAAGCACTCAATCACTCCCATCTCCCTGGCCTCTGGCTGTGTGCCGAGCTCACCCAGCCTGTGACCGGTTCCAAAATGTCCTACAGAAGTCTTCATTTTGCAGAGCTAACCACATACTTGGCTTAGAAGTCAGCAAAACTGAAGGTGAATTGAGAAGGTAGAGCAATGCATATGCTTCCTGCTTTTGAGATGAGACTCTGAGTTCACCTCCTCCAGGAAGGCTTTCCTGAAATGCCATCCTCCACTGGGCTCTATCACAGCGTATGTAACTTGACTGAAGTAGGAGGAGGCGCTGTTTCAACCTGTACCCTAAAGTGAGCTGATTACCTGCCAAAGAACTCCGATCACCCATGAAATCAGCCTGAGATAAGAATTATACATGTCTGGATCTCTACAGGGGCAGAAGACGCCAGTGGGCAGAAGCGTTCCAGGGTGCACCTTGACTGCACCATGGTCGATACATCCAGCTACATCCGTTTAGCCATCTCTCCAAAAAATCCTAGCCAAAATGACTAGGAGGAGGAATGCCCAACAGAAGAAAAATTCAGAGGATGGGCCTTCTGCAACAGAGCTAATGGCTATTGACATAGACAATATGTCGGAAAGGGAATACAAGCTAACAATTATCCAGGCAATAGCTAGGTTGGAAAAAGCCATGGATGACCAAACGGAATTGATTAGGGCAGAACTGAAAGCCACCAGGGATGATGTTCACAATGTTAGGGCAGAACTGAAAGCCACCAGGGATGATGTTTACAATGCTCTCAATGAGTTCCAATCTAATCTAAATCCCCTAAAAGCTAGGGTAACAGAGACAGAAAATAGAATTAGTGATCTGGAGGACAAACAAATACAGAAAAGGATCAGGAGGAAGCCTGGAACAAACAGTTTAGGAGCCATAAAAACAGAATCAGGGAAATAAATGATGCCATGAAACGTTCCAACGTCAGAATTATTGGAATCCCTGAATGGGAGGAGAAAGAAAGAAGTCTAGAAGATATAGTGGAAAAAGTTCTCCATGAAAATTTTCCCAATCTCGTGAATGGCACCAGCGTTTATGTACTAGAGGCAGAACAGTCTACCCCCAAGATTATAAATTCTCAAAAGACCTCGAGACACCTAATAGCAAAAATGAAGAATTATAACTGTAGGCAGGCCCTCTTGAAGGCAGCTAGGACAAAGAGGCTCCTTACATACAGAGGAAAGCCCATCAGAATAACATTAGACTTGTCCACAGAAACCTGGCAAGCCAGAAAGGGCTGGCAAGATATATTCAGGGCACTAAATGAGAAGAACATGCAGCCAAGAATACTTTATCTAGCAAGACTGACGTTCAAAATGGATGGAGAGATAAAGAGTTTCCAAGACCGGCAAGGCTTAAAAGAGTATGCGACCACCAAGCCGACACTGCAGGAAATATTAAGGGGGGGGTTCTATAAAAGAGGAAAAACCCCAAGAATATCATTGAACAGAAATATAGAGACAATCTACAGAAAGAAAGACTTCAAAGGTAACACGATGTCAATAAAAAGGTATCTATCAATAATCACTCTCAAGGTGAATGGCCTAAATGCGCCCATAAAATGACACTGGGTTGCAGATTGAATAAAATGACAGGATCCATCCATATGTTGTCTACAAGAGACCCATTTTGAACCTGTGAACAAGGATGGTTCAACATTCGCAATCCAGAATACACCAGCTGAAAGTGAAGGAATGGAGAAGCGTCTTTCATGCCAATGTGCCTCAAAAGAAGGCTGGGGTAGCGATTCTCATATCAGATAAATTAGATTTTAAACTAAAGACTGTAGTCAGAGATACGGAAGGACACTACATCATTCTTAAAGGGACTATCCACCAAGAAGATCTAACAATTGTAAATATTTATGCCCCCAATATGGGAGCAGCCAATTACATAAGAAAACTATTAATCAAGATAAAGAGTCATATCGATATGAATACATTTATAGTAGGAGATCTCAACATGCCTCTCTCAGTAATAGACAGATCATCCAAGCAGAAAATCAATAAAGAAACAAGAGCATTGAATGAAACATTGGACCAGATGGACCTTGTAGGTATATACAGAACATTCCACCCTAAAACAACAGAATACTCATTCTTCTTAAGTGCACATGGAACCTTCTCCAGAATAGACCACATACTGGGTCACAAATCAGGACTCAACTGATACCAAAAGACTGAGATTATTCCCTGCATATTCTTAGATTACAATGCTTTGAAACTGGAGCTCAATCACAAGGAAAATTTTGGAAGGAACTCAAACACCTGGAAGCTAAAATCCACCTTGCTTAAGAATGCTTGGATCAACCAGGAGATCAAAGAAGAACTTAAACAATTCATGGAAACCAATGAGAATGAAGACACTTCAGTCCAAAACCTATGGGATCCAGCAAAGGCTATATCCTAAGGGGGAAATACATAGCCATCCAAGCCTCCCTCAAAAAAAAATGAAAAATCCAGAATACACCAGCTGTCTCTACACCTTAAAGAACTGGAGAATAAACAACAAATCAAACCAACTCCACACATAAGAAGGGAAATAATCAAGATTAGAGCAGAGATCAACGAGGTAGAAACTAGAGATAGAACATATTAATGAAACTAGAAGCTGGTTTTTTGAAAGAATCAATAAGATCGATAAACCATTGGCCACACTAATCCAAAAGAAAAGAGAGAAATCTCAAATTAACAAAATTATGAATGAAAAGGGAGAGATCACAACTAACACCAAGGAAGTAGAAACAGTCATCAGAAGTTACTATCAACAGTTATATGCGAATAAGTTAAGCAACCTAGATGAAATGGATGCATTCCTGGAAAACTATAAACTCCCAAAATTGAACCAGGAAGAAATTGACAACCAGAATAGACCAATATCTAGTAACGAAATTGAAGCAGTGATCAAAAACCTCCCAAAAAACAAGAGCCCAGGACCTGACGGATTCCCTGGGGAATTCTACCAAACTTTCAAAGAAGAAATAACACCTATTCTCCTGAAGCTGTTTCAAAAAATTGAAGCAGAAGGAAAACTTCCAGACTCTTTTTATGAAGCCAGCATTACCCTGATCCCCA